>MNAD01001700.1:0-46210 GCA_001895945.1 Trametes pubescens
ACTGACCAGCTGTCTGATCGGTCTGACCACGTTGACCAGATAGACCGGTCAGCAACTGACCGTCCTGACTGACCACCAGATCTCGATTCGTAGCGCCCAGATATATCTACTGATAAGATACCAGTAGGCGAAGGTCCAGGAGGTCGTCGCCTCCACACGAGTAATAGTCGAGTAGCGAGTATTAACAGAGTACGGCGAGCAGTGACATTAAGGCTTAACTGGGGTGATACTAAGTATGCTACATGATAGCTAGTAAGTAAAATATAAACCGGACACATTCAATCAGCTCCATGCACAGCAGCGTCCGCCTCGAGAGCGTCGTGACAGCTTGCCTCGCGCGCGAGGGAGCGCGCGCCGTCGTCCCAAAAGAAGTCGAGCCGCGCAGTTAATGGAATGCCCGCCGCCTGCCGTCCCGACGCGCGCGCCGAGACAGTAGCTGCGCTCGTGCTCGCGCTCGGATCTGGGTTTCGCCGGTAGTTGAACAGGGAGGAGAGGGGAATATTCGTCTTTGGTGAGCGGTGTGTGTAGGTCGGGACGCGGCGCAAAGCTTCTGCCATGAGCTGCGGCATCGGGGCGGGGGGGAAAACTAGGCCCACGGGTTCTTGTGGCATTGGTTCGTTGGCGACTGGTGCCTCGAAATCCTCGTCGTCCGAGCTCTCTTCGAGGGCTTGAAGTGAGACCCGTGCTTCCTCGATGGGCTTCTCGAAATCGCCGTCGAGAATGGGTCCATCGTGGTTGGAGAGAGACGGCGTCGGCTCTGAGTCGGGGTGGACCACAGCTACTAGAGTGTCGAAGGGGGGATGTGCAGAGCTCAGGCTGGGATGGTGTGAATCAAGTTCGGGGGACATTTGCAGCATCGAGTTGAACGTTCGCCTCGATATGCTTAGCCACACAGGACTTGCACCATGCGTTCAAGTAGTACATGTTCGTCCCGAACTTCGTACCAGTTGATTCGAAGAGCCGCCACCATGGGCCACGGCGCGAGGCATTCCCAGACATTCGTAGGCAGTCAGAGGGGTAGCTGGGAGGGAGCGAAAATATATTTCATCGTCTCGCCAGCATAAGTGACCCCGCGCCCTGCGCGCGGCGTCGCGCGCGGTGCTCAGAGCGGGTAGAGCCTCAGAGGTGGTACATTGTCTTTTGCCGAAATTCCTTTGAACATCTACGAGGGGCGCGCTCCCCCGCGCGCGCGCCAAAATGCAGTCCACGTGTGTGATGACCGCTCTGACCGGGCTGGTCAGACCGGTCGGACGACTGGTCAGAGTCGCACTGGTCAGCCAAACTGTGACCGGTCAGACCTTTTCTGCCAACACTGTAACGGAGGACACACGACGAGCAACAGTTGTGCTCAGTGCTTATCAGGCGGGACAGATGAAGTTGAGCGCCGATGCACACATGTTCCATACTCGATCTCAGCATCGCGCGACGCGCCGCGATGACCTCAAGACTAGGAGAGTGGTGTGTATAGCAAGGTAGTGTACAAAGGGAGAACGCAAGAGAATTCCAGTGATAATATAGGTAAAAACGGGGGCGTATTGTAGAGAGCTAGTAGGAGGAACGAGACGCAGCGCCTCCTCCAAAACGCGTAGGCGCGAGGGAGTTGTCGGATGTACCGGCAAGGGCGTCGGAATCGGCGTGCGGCTGGGAATCGGAGGTGCCAGGATAGCGGGGCCAGGAAACCGACAGCATTCCGTGCTCGAGCGTAGCGACCAGATCGTCAGTCTGTGGATAGAGTGCTGCTCAGTAACTCGATTCTCTTTGATACGCAGGCGTTAGAAGGCAAGGGGAACTCACAGTGCAGCCGGCAGGGACACTAATCGCACGGCGAAACGTGCCATACTTCAACTCCTGGATCTGGGAAGGACCAGAAGCCTCGATGGACGCCTGGGCGCGCTCGGGAGTTGCGGCTGAGACGCGCAGAGGCCTGCGCTCCCCTTGGACGACGAGTCGACCATCAACCACGTCGAGAAGGACCTGGTCCGGCCCCAGCCCCGGCAGCTCGAAGAGCGCCGTGATGGTCGCGCTCTCGCCGTCGTCCAACAGCTCCATCCTGTAAGAGGAAACGGTATGTAATGAGTATGTGTAGTCAAGGGAATGCATATAGAGATTACTCACCGCGGCTTGTAGACCCGCTCCTGCATCTGCCGAAGGCGCATGGCGTTTGCGAGTTTGAGTGCCTCATCCCTCGTGAGATCCCTCCCCAGACGTTTCTTGACTGCTGAGACGAGCTTGTTGGTCTTCGTGGGGCGTCCAGTCATGTCGTCGATACAGAGCAGCTGGGGAGGGAGTTTGATGGGCGAGGGGGTAAAGCGGAGAGTGGAAGTTGTGCACGTCCCCCTCGTGTCTTATATCGTGCTAGGCCCATATTGACTCACGTCAAACGCTGAAGTGACTTATCGCCCCTGTGTATGGTGAGTCTGCTCATGATGCTCTTGTGAGATAGTGACTCGTGGTACAGGGGAGGCAGCAAGCGCCCGCCCATGGGAGAACACGCGAGTCAGAATTGATGTCGCCACTGCGGCGACCCCCTCGACGAATGAGGCCTTCGCGATATGACGACATCTCGCAGGCGAATACCTAGGAGCATGGCGGAAACAACGCGCAAAGTGAACGCAGCGTTAGGAAGTGAAGCACTCAGCTGGCGACAAAGCGCGTCACCCGAGTGTCCCCGAACGAATGGATTAGGCACCAGCTCTACGGAACATATGATGCGTCCAGGTGTGTACACATGCTCTAGAAAGCTCAGTGGGCGCCGTGACCAGCGACGTGCGCCGCCTTGCTGTTTTGCCATGTGTCGTAGCGCTTGGCCCACGTGTAGGTACCGTAGCCTGCAGCGGAATGTCAGATACGACAAGGAGCGAAAGGTGGACTATCGCAGAAGTGGAAGTCAGGATGCGATGCGTACCAATGGCGAAAGGAATGACCCAGTAGACTGCCTGAGAAGACAGGCGACGGTAGCCGTTGAAGATGTAGTTGCGGAAGAGGTTGTGTGCTGCGCGCTGCTTGAACGGCGACATGGCTGAGTTTGTCCATGGCAATTGAGACGACGAGGGACGTGGAGTAGGCGGGAGAAAGTTGACAAAGCGAGGAAATGAAAGACACGGTAAGCCGGAATGTCAGCCGGGGCGTTCCAATTTTCGAAAGTTACGCACAGTACTGAACGATGCCCTTCTGCTTCTGGTTGCCCCTGTCACCCCACCAAAGGTTCTAATTGCACCATTTATTCCCTTGCTCATTGTTACATCGGATGCAACTACTCACGTAGACCTTGGCTGCGAAACGAATGTCAAAATCGACCGAAATATATAGGACAGGTGAACTTACGGCCAGGCATATCACTCCTGCGGATCTCAGAGGGCCTCATTGTCGCAGACTGTCGGCAGCAGACAAGCAAGTGAGAGGGAAAGAAAGAGTCGAGTGCGTCGTCGTGGATGTGTTCGGGCGAGCTCGCGAGGCGCCGCGAACATCCCGACACCGAGCGAAGCCAAACAATGTCAAACACTCTTCGCGGGCGACCACGACGTCAGACATTGAGGTCTGTGGCCTCCTCCATCTCCGACGACATTCTTGCCCTAGTTTGCTTACTCTCCTGCTTCACACTGTAGCTCTGAACGAAAATGATCAGCCACAACACTCTTTACAACCTCGCGAACGGACTCGGCGTGCTGGCAATGTTGACCGTCGTCCTCTACCACTTCGTCGCAGTCAACGCGAAGCAGATGGGACGCAGCGGTAGCGTAGCGAACTAGGAGGATTAAGGTACGCCCAGAGTCACTCGGAATCATGTCGTGTGTCCTGACAGTACTCCGGTCGTACTGCAGCAATACGACCGCAGAGCGTGACTAAGCCTACGCGCGGTGTCCGACGACTAGTCCGACCTCTCTTTCGCGTACAAGATTTTGTAATCAATGTAGGCCCGTCGTGCAATTCACATCCCCTGTTCCGATCGGAACGACTGGTTGTATGCGCCGGTTGGCAATGGGCCACGCACTTGAAGGCTGGAGGATGTTCCTACGCTCCGACTACGCTGACTGCGTTCTAGTGACAGATTTTGTCGAGGAATTCTGTTGCGGCTCTAGATGCACAAGCAAAGCGTATGTGCGCCCACCCAGAGAGCCCCCCTTCCCCACTGCAATGCTTGTCCTCGTCATCCCGGGACGCATGGTGCTGGTACTCCAGCGGAATCGCCGCTGTTCGCCTGCGTTGCGTGGGTACATGCAAAGCAGCTCGGGTTTACTCGGAAGCCATGAATGACAACCGGTTCTGGACAGGTCCTACGACACGCTGAGCCTGCAGTCGCACAGAAATCTGCGATGCCACCGCACTACCACGCATCGCGGCGTCTGTATGTTCAGGTTCACCCTGCGGGAAAGTTTAGATATGCATGCCGCTCCCGCTGCTGAGCGCGCGATGGTTCTGTATTCCCGATCGGTCCCAAGACCCAAGCACATCCCAACAGCTTTTTCCGTGTAGCAGCGCCATTGGCCCGAGACGAATCGGCAGCTACGGCATACACTCTGAACGCCTTGCAATGTGAGTTCGCAGTTCATTCGTCTTCGGATGCGAAACCTTAAGGCGTGCAGATGAGTCCGAAGTCATGGCCATGCTCGTTCAGCCTTCCAAAACTGGAACTGCGCAAGGGTGGACGTGGCACGACGCCTGTTCAATTGAGGCCGCGCACTGTCTAGCGTGAGTCAATCTGAGTAGTCGGATACATGCGTCCTAATGATTGCTTTCCTGCGTCTTCGCGTATATGCTGGTAGTCCGGTATCCTAGATCCGTAAGGTATGCCGCCTCCCCTGCGCCGCGCGGCCCTGCCCCTGTTCGGTCGACCGCGTATGGCAGCGACGCGGAACGGCTTCAAAAGTCGGAAGATGACTCGACCCGGAATACGTGCACAGATTCCGGGCTCCGCCAATAGGGCCCGCACGGCATTTCCTGACACCAGCGCGAGCAGTTGGCAGGAAAGCAGGACCGGTTATGGGCGTGCATGAACAAGCAGGAATATGACTGAGCCTGTGCACCGTCGGAGGTGAGTAAGAACCGCTAACTCCCCGTTCCGGCGCTTCTTTTACCCCGCCCCATGCTGTGCATTTCGGAAGCGCCCGCGGGGTAATTTCCAGCGCTTGCATACCCGGATTTTCGTTTTGCGCGGCGGTATATAAGCGTTCGGCTTGCTAAGTGCTGCACTACCCCCTTCGCAGAACATGTCTCCCCAGTACACAACCAAGACTTCCAGCCACACCAGACCCCATTCCTCGTTCGCCAAAGTCCAGAAGATGTTGGAAGATGAGGACCCCCGTTTCCGTGGCCTGGACCGCATGCTCGCGCGAGCGTACATCGAACTCCAGCGGCGTCGTGCTCAGCAGCAGAGGGCTGGGTTGTACATGCCGAGGTACGTTTCTCCCTTCCGGTGGCGCAGATTTCATATGCTTACGCATTCTCTCGTTTCAGGATGGACGTATGTGACGACCCCGAGAACGTGGTCATCACCGCCGTACTCGAACTCCCCGGCATGAAGGCGGACCAGCTCTCTGTTCGGATAGAGAGCGGGCACCTCATCATCGAGGGCGAGCGGGTGTGCCCGCATCTGCACACGAGCAACCGGAACGCGGGACCTTCGGAGCCGACGCCTCAGGCTCAGGCCCTGTACCCCGTCCAGGAGATCAAGTATGGCAAGTTTCGTCGTGAGGTCAAACTGCCCGACGGCGTCACTGTGAGTCTTTTTTTCCGTCTTAGTCAGCGGAGCCTGTGATTGACTCCGCATTCGCTTTTAGGCAGCTCACGTCCGCAGCATGCTCGCCGAGGGCATGTTGACGATCTCGTGGCCCCGGGATCCGTCTAGCTTCGCGGAACAAGCCCGTGCTTCCGCAGCGGCCGCACAGAATACCGGAGGCGGTGGCGATGACACTCGCAGTGGCACCGCCTGACGTGGCTCTCTCGGTTACGTTTCACGACACCGGACGTTTTACTTTCTCTCTCGCTGTTTTGTATTGCTATGCACACACCGCTCTACTTCGTATGTTCGGGATCCTGGACATGTTCATGATACCCACGTAATCATCTCTTCCTTGGCTGTATCATAAGAGGTCTTTCCTGTATCGTTGTACTTATTCCATTCCGGCTTCATATGACATCTCAACTATTATGACTCAATCATTGCGTGCCACATCAGGGCGACATCGCTGATAGCAGATAACTCTAGGTTCCAACATTTGCAAGTGAGGTATGTTGTAGTTCTAAAATGTCGTGACTGTGCGCGAATTTGAAGGCCCTGTGAATACAGACGCCTGCCCTCCATCTCATAAGCGCTCGCGCATGATGCTGTGCGCCGGAGCCTGTGACCAGCATTCGCTTTCTTGTCTTTTCCCTCTCACCATCACTTTCCGTGCCTCCCTTCGCGAACTCCTGGGCGGGGGTGCTGAACTAGGGACTTCTGCTATTGTTATTCTACGATAATCGGTGTACGCAACGAGACGCAACGGGAACGGTCTTACCTAAGATTCGTTCTCGCAGCTATAGTAGCTATAGCGCGCCGCACGAGTACGGCTAATTGTGCGGTGATCCGACAACAAGTATGTTTTCCACCGCGCCACGACGCTCATAGAACATGCATGACGTCGATTTTGAATATTGAATAATGTTCGTGACATCATCGGACATGCGCATGTATGGACGAAGCGGTGCCGATGCTGCCTCAACGTTGATACTACCGGAAGGACATTGCCTCAACTTTACTATTTCCGGAAGACCATCGCGGGGCAGAAAAAGTACGTCTTCCGATAGCTATCACTGTTTTAGCGCTACCAGCCTTGCGCACGTCTGCCAGAAAGTGTCATATGATGCCATATATGAGCCGCGTGGCTACCTCAAGGTGTGCATGTATGTCTACGTATGTTCAGTACTCCCATTATCTCACCCTCCGGTCGTCAGGCTACCGGCTCGCGGACACACGACGTACAGTAATAGCGAGGCTGCGCGAAGAACTCAAAGCTGTTTACGTGAGCCACGCCACGATGTTTCCTTGATCCCCGGACTACCAATGGACGACTGGTTCTGCTCCGAGACGATCCGAAGACACTTCGGACGTCCCTCCGTGAGGGTCATTTCGATGTGTTTGACTGGGCGGGTACCGATGTCTGGAGCGCTCCTACGGGTCTTGCGAGTGAGGCGCCACGAGGAATCCGGCTTTTGCAAACATAGCCGCTACGTCAATGTTGAACGCTCGTACACGGTACCCCCGATGATTGCATCCGCGACCACTTAGATGCCGCTATGAATTTGCAAATGGGCCTCTATCAGGTGACGGACTGTCCGTTCGATGTCTGTTATGCATCATCGGCTTTGCGTATACATGCGAAGGACACCTATTCTCCCCTTGAGAGCGGCGCAGCTACCGCTCATGCTGTAGCTGTGGAATGTCAGTCAAAGGCGTCAATTGCTGTATATAAACCGGGGTATGCCCACTGCTATCTCCCACCATTCTCCATACTCACTTCTATATCCGCAGTCCCTTTCGCCGCGCTACCCTCCTCACCGCGCCTATCCCCACAGAAGCTGAAGATGCCTCTCCAACTCGCCAACATCCCCGCGCACCTCTCAATCGAGTTCCGTTCCCCCGCTAGCGCCATAGAGAAGGGGGCCACCATCCCTGAGCTTTACGACTGGCACGCGAAGGAAAACCCCGACTACCCTCTATTCGCCTACCATGACGGCGAGAAGACCGAGTACATCACCTACTCTAGCGCAAACCGTGCTATGGACCGCGCTGCGCGGTACGTCCTCTCTGGGCTGGGCCCTCTTGACTTTACCGCCGAGCACGGGGCGGCGAAATTGCCAACAGTTGCGATCTTCGCAAAGGCTGGTACGTCCGAGCTGGCCCGCTTTTCGTCTCTCTAAAACTCACTACATTCCTTCATGTAGATAGCATCACGTACTTCTGTACCGCTGTCGGCGTATTCAGGGCCGGATGCACCGCGTTTCTTGTCTCTACGCGCAACGGGGCCGCTGGGGTCGCGGACATGCTGAAGCGCACTGGCGCGTCGCAGATATTCGTCTCACAGGATGCTACCATTCGCGATATCGCCCTGGAGGCCCTTAGCCATGTGCCCGCGGGCCAAGTCACTCTCCGCGAGATGCCTGTTTTTGAGGACCTGTTCCCGACGGCCTCGCAAGCGGGAAACACTGCTTTCGAAGCAGAAGTGGAGTTCCCGAAGGTGCACGATGTCAATGCGGTTGCGGCCATTCTGCACTCTTCAGGTATGTTGTCTGACGTGAACCGTACGGGCGGCTGTTCATGACTTCGTTCGCAGGCTCCACCAGCTTCCCGAAGACGATCCCTTGGACACATAAGCGGTTCCTATTTATTGGTCACGAAGCCCGTGCGTATCGTCTTATTCTTCGCGTTGTGAATTCATACTGAGCGGAGAGCTGTAGAGATCGGCAAGAGCGACATGACCCGTGCCATCTGGGGCTGCCACGCCACCCCCATTTTTCATGCAATGGGTGCATTCATGATTTCCTCCGCGGTACGTGTATGGCCAAGCCTGCCCACAGACGGGGTTCTCATGACATGTTACTGTGCAGCCCATATGCGGCTTTGTGCTCGCCGTCTTCAAGCCGACGACACCTCCGGTGTTCCCCACGCCCGACTCCGTGTGGCACGGCCTTATTGCAACTAAAGTGGACTACGCGTTCACTGTCCCTGCTTTTATCGAGGTAAGTATAACCAGGCAGGGTGACATGTTCAATGAATATAGACGTCCCACTTCACAGGAATGGAGTCGCGACCCCGCCAAGGTTGAGGCCATGAAGCAGATGCGCGGAATAGTAAGGTTTAGGGTCCTTGTGGACAACATACCGTAACTGACAGATCCGTGATAGATATTCGGTGGCGCTCCACTCAACCAGGAGAAGGGTGATGCGCTGGCCGCTCAAGGTGTTAACCTGTGCTCCGCATACGGCTTGTGAGCATGATACCTGCTATCTAAACTCCTCGGCACTGACAACGGCACCAGGACGGAGGTTGGGAACGTTAACCTCTTTACGAGATGTGAGTCACCGTCCCTGCAGTGCGGCATCCTTATCCGATGGCTGAACACTAAACCTGTCAGCGAGTCGGGATGCGGACTGGGCGTATTTCCAGCCTACCCCGTCACTAGAGTTTGAGTTCCGCCCACATGGCGACAACAAGTACGAAGTTATAGTTTTCGTGAGTCTTCTACACCCGCCAGGTTGCGCCTTGGACATTCAAGCTGTGGTGCCTCTAGTCGGACCCGGAGAACCCCCTCCCCGCGGTCAACACGAAGATTAACGGACGGGATGCCTACGCGACTAACGACCTCGTTGAGCCGCACCCGACGAAGCCGAACCTGTGGCGTGTATATGGGCGTGCGGATGAGCAAATCATGCTGTCCAATGGCGAGAAGGTCGGTGTTCTCTCCATTCTCGTATATGCGGTATTTACTCCTTCATCCGCGCGTAGACGAACCCGCTGCCCATAGAGAGCACCATCAACGAGGATCCGCACGTCAAGTCGTCGATGATGTTCGGGCGGGGCAAGTTCCAGAACGGTATTCTCATCGAGCCTGAGGAGGAGTTCCAGGTTGACCCGCAGAACGTAAGGGAGGTTGAAGCGTTCAGGAACAAGATCTGGTATGCCTTCAGTGACTACTGTTGGAGTTGAGCATGTGGAGTTGAGATGTGTTCTCCAGGCCTACGGTTGAGCGCGCAAACGCCACCGCACCTCAACATTCGAGGATCTTCAAGGAGGTAGGCGTCGTCCTTTTCGCATGAGACGTGTGCCATTCTGAATATATTTCCGATAGATGATTATCGTGACCTCACCCTCCAAACCCTTCCAGCTCAACGCCAAGGGCATGCCGCGCCGTGGATTTATCCTGAAGCAGTATGAAGAAGAAATCGAGGAGCTGTACAGACAAGTCGAGGACAGTTCCCAAAGCGGCGTGCCAGCGCCATCTGTTTGGGACCAGGCCAGTGTTCTGTCTTTCGTCCGCGCTGTCGTAGAGCAAACGCTGCGCCGCACCATCGCGGACGACGACGACATCTTCCGGAGCGGCGGTGACAGGTAGGGTCATACAACACCCTTCCAATTTCGTGGATCGTCGCTGAGTCATTCCTCACCTACAGCCTGCAAGCAACCTACATCCGCAACACCCTGATTCGCGCGGTGAGAGACACAGACGTCAAGGCAGCTGCGCGTCTCCCGGCGAATCTCGTCTTCCAGGCGCCGACCGTCGCCGGCCTTGCGGACGTCGTCCACCGCGTTCTCAGCAACGCCGATGCAGTTGGCACCACTGCGCGAACCCCTCAAGACCTCTGGAAATACGTCGAGAAGTACTCCGCGAACTTCCCCGCACGGCCGGCGTCCCTGGTCGACCGGGCAGAGTCTGCCAAGGATGTCGTCCTGATAACCGGGACGACCGGTGGGTTTGGGTGCGACGCGCTCGAGCATCTGCTGCGCGATGAGCGCGTCGAGCGGGTATATGCGTTTAACCGCGCGGGTTCGAACGCACTCGAGCGACAGCACGCGCAGTTCCGCGCGAGGGGGCTGGATGAGGCGCTGCTCGCGTCGCCCAAGTTTAGGATGGTCGAAGCGGTCCTGCACGAGCCCGGGTTCGGCGTCGAGTCAGCACTGCTCGACGAGGTGCGGCAATCGATCACGCATATCATGCACAATGGTGAGTCGCACGCGATGTGTCGGAGGAGAGCGCGGTGCTGACGATGTTGTGCTCAGCTTGGAAGGTCAACTTTAACCTCGCTGTTTCCTCGTTCGAGCCCGATCTCCAGGGCGCACGAAACCTGATCGACCTTGCGATCAGCTCGCCCTACACGAAGGCACCTACCGTCGTTTTCGTCGGCTCGATTAGTGTATTCACCAGTACGCCTTCACTTCTGTGACACTCGGCCGACTGAGCTGACTTATCAATAGACTACGATGGTCCTTCTCCTGCTCCCGAAGCATCTTTGGACGATCCTACTACTGCGTTTGGATCGGGATATCCCGAAGGGAAGTGGGTCACCGAGCATGTCCTGCAGAACGTCGCGAAGGAGAGGGGCGTGCACACGGTGGTGATGCGCCTCGGGCAGGTGACTGGTAACCGGGTGGGGTACTGGAACGAGAAGGAATGGTTCCCCTCGCTTGTCAAGTCCGCGCAGTTCCAGCGTTGCTTGCCGGACATTGACGGGGTATGTGCCCACTCGTCTGCGACGCCGAGCGCCAGAACTGATCAAATTGTAACAGGCTGTCTCCTGGATCCCGGGGTACGAGGCTGCGAAGGCGTTCACCGAAATGCGCCACTCGTCCCATCCCTTCCTGCACCTCGTCCACCCGAAGCCCGTATCATGGCACACGCTCATCGCCTCGATTGCGAAGGAGCTCGGCGACGTACCCCTCGTGCCCTACGGCGAATGGCTTTCCGCGCTGCAGAGGAGCGTCAGCGAGGGCGATGCGGCGGAGATCGAGCTCATGAGGGCGAACCCCGCCCTCCGCCTCCTGCCCTTCTTCCAATCGGTCAACCAGCATGCGTCTCCGGATCGCGAGCCCCTCGGCCTCGTGTACCTGTCCACGGAGAAGTCGACCGCTGTTTCCGAGGCTCTGGCTAATCTGCCTCAGCTGGATGCGGACCGCGCCAAGGGCTGGCTTACGGCTTGGAAGAGTGCCGGGTTTCTGTGAGCTGTATGATCAGGAGGGGTTCGGAAGGATCTGCTGTAGTGTTTACTCCCCATGGACTATCAGATGTAACTTTCCGCTATGTGCATATGTCCCCGATTAGCCTCTATTGCTGTCTGAACCGTCATTAAACACGCTCTGGTATGCATAGTCATTCGCGATGTGCTCTACAAATAAAAGATGGCTTGACCCAGTCAGATTTCTGTCAATTCGCCATCGCCATCGAGGGCATGCCTTGGATGATTATACACAGATATTTCTGGAACTTCTCCAGTCTCACGACTGGATATATGCACGTCCAGCGATCGAGCCCAAGAACAACGATACTAAGCCTTCTCTTCCTCCGGCACTTCCGCTGTAGTAGCGCTAGACCCCACGTCCAGTCGCATATCGTCTCGATCCACCAGGAGCGGCGGCAGGGGTATGGTGACCTGTAGAAGCACACTCAGAGACATCACGTCTCTGCGTACGGACGAATACTGACCGGGTGGGTGCCGTGCTCGGCGGAAGCGAACGCAACGCTGCTCAGAACGGGCTGCAGATGTCCGCCCGAATGGGCGGTGTCTGTCGTGAAGCCGTCCAATGGCGTGCGCTCAGATAGGGAGCGCCGAGTGTTCAGCCTGGTCGGGAGGCGTGATCAGCCGATGCGATGTGCGGCCAGTATGATCAAGAAAGGCGAATTTGCTCACACTGCGAGAACCGAGTTGGCGTACACTGGTAAGGGAATATGTGCGTCAGATCCAGTCAATTGAGCCGCGCCAGTTTCGAGCAAAGTGCCGGGGCACGCACACTTTGTACCCACGAAGCCCATGGCGATGTATACCATACTGTTTTCGGGGAGGGCCAGCGCCTGCAGGGCGCGATGAGCGGCCGCGCGGGTCCTTGCTGGTTTGAGAGACTCACGAAGATGAACGTCAACGTGCCGCTGATGCTGGGGAAGACGAAAATGAGCCTTGCGAGCAGAATGCTTGTGTCAGTACTGGAAGGCACCTTGTGACCAAACCTAGTAGCGCTGTCTCAGTCACTGGGCTCTCGTATAGGCCATTGCGCCAAAGGGGAAAGGAACTCACCGGAGTTGATCGAGTATACGATGAGGGTCTGAACTATGGATTCCGTGCTGCGAGCCGTCAATACCAAGTTATGTCATACGTGCAGCCTACGTGGACACGTACGATTTGAAGCCCGTCCGGCTCTTCAGCAGCACCCTGATGAGGACCCCTGTGACTATTCAGTCGAGGGAGACTGCGAGTCCGTAAATGGCAGATACGATCCACTGTGATTATTGTCAGCATATGGTCGCAAAATCGTGGGCAATAGCAAGTAACCTACTCTGAGCTTGCTGATTTCTTTGAGCTAGTGCCGGTGCCCGGCGTGAGTATGTTGATGTCTCCGCGATAGATATCACGATATGACCCGTTGACTACTCACACTAGGATCTATGCCTTCCAACGCTGTCAGGTCTAGATTGAGCGAGGAAACCTTGTTTAGACTGCGTCGCGAAGAAGATAACAACCGCCACTCACAAATAATGAAGCCTAGTACATCGCGATGGTCGAGTGTCATCCGCTATCCTGGCAGTGCTCGAGATTCGACGACAACTCACCAAACTCGGTGACAAGTAGAACGATCTGGGAGGCTCCTCTGTAAATAAGATACAATTTAACGCCGACCTTCGATTGGCTGCTTACCGCGAAAGCGACCAACACCCTATACTGGGTGCTGACTGAAATTATCCCCAGTCAGCGATATATCTCAAGGCGAGTAAAGGCTGTCCGTACCCAGGTATATGCGGCGAATATAGAAGCTGAATGCGCTAGCATTAGAGACTGTAAAAATATCAAAAACATGTGTTGTACAGCTCACCCTTGGCACAAGGATATGGTTATCAGCTATGTAGTTGTGCCAGAGGGGGATCATGAACATGTACGCCTTGATATTGCATATGTGTGTACTCACCGAGAGCGGGGCCAAGAGCTGACGACGTCATGAGGCTCAGCTACTGCTGTGCATGAATTCCGGCCTAAGCACCGAACTCACTATCAATGACCTGAATGCAGGGTACCCGTCAGTGTTCGAACTCAGAGACCGGCCATCGCAATAGGGATGAGCCTACCATGTGACGTCCCCGAGGGAAATCGGATTGAAGTAGTTGGAGACCAGATGATAGTAGCTGCCGACGACTCGGAGTGAGATTCCAAACACGACTACCATTAATTCGACACAACTTCGTACCATATGTGGATGGTCATGACCGTGTGCAATGACTCCGCCATCCTTGCTGATTGTCAGAAGAACTGCCATCGGCGCATTAAACCGATCTCTGAGCCTCACAGAAGACAGACGACCTGTCGGAGACGACCCATCCAGATTAGCATGACTCGCAGACCGGAAGACTGAAGCTGCTTGCAAGACATACCATGTACTTCAGCCACTTCAGGTCTTGCGGGTAGAGTCGGAAGTAGCGATAGGTTTGATGTAGAGTCAAGCCATACAGTCTGTAATTTCGCAAAACAACGCCATTAGCTGAGAATGGTAGGACAGAAGGGAACACCTACAAAATACAGAAGCACATCCCAATGAAGAGCGCGCCAAAGGAGTCATCGAGTGACGGGAGCTGTATGATGTTGGGGATGCTGACATGCGTCGCGAGACCGGTGGGGGTAGAACTGGCGTTGGGATCCATAGGTGAAGACTTGTCGAATGCCGATATGACATGTCTACGCGCTGCGCCGTATATATCGTCGTAGAAACAAGGTTCAAGGGCTCGCGCTCAGTGCTCGCTCAGCCCTGCGAGGTTCCTTCCTCTGAATGCTATGGTCACCATCGCGTCGATATAAATGAACCTAGTGTGTGTTTTTGCACTGACAGGTTGATCAATCAAAGAAGTGTTCTGAGTCTAAGTCCGCCTAGAGAAGCCGGCGTGGATCCACGATGCCTACGGAGAATACCGAATCTGCCATGCCGCATACGACGGTGGAGTGCGTCTGCTGAAATGCGCGCAAAAGCTGGCGTCGAAGAGTAAGGATATAACACCCCGTCGAGACGAACACGTAGCACTCACAGTGCACGCAGTTTGCAGGACAGCGATCGGAGCTTACCCCGCCGCATGTTGGCCGACACCCGAAGCAGACTCGAGCTCCCAGGCGGAGTTGGTGTGTATTCTGAGCGAGTGGGAGGCCCGGAGAGGACGTTCGCAATGACAATGTTCCTTGAGCGTCGCAAGACTTGCAGAAGAGGGACGCCGTGGGAAGGCTGTGTTTGAATTTGCCGACGGCGCGCGAGAGACCCCCTGCCCAGCACTTCGAAGTTGTTGACCACCGCTAGCCTGAGATGTGGTATCCATCCTGGAGTCCATATTCCTGCCAGTACTCCGCCTCGGTGCTTGTCTTCCCAAGGCTGGCGATGGTGGTGTACTCGAAGGGATGGAGGAGAGCTGCACACCAACCATTAGTGCGCCTATGCCTCAGGCTCTGCAGGCTATGACTACTCATCCCACATCCTCCGTGTACATCAAGGATGACGAAGAAGAAGTTGCGCTATATATTGACTGCAATACATACTGATCAGCAGAAGCACCCAACTTTAAACTGACGTGCTGGTCTGGTCGCACGCGTGAACTCCGCACACGACGTAATTCAAACGACTATCACCGCCGCGACAGCCTTCGCGTTCCATGCTGTGCACACTTCGGCACAAGGGACGCCGTGACCGAGCAATCGTTCAACAGTCAAGCATAGTAAGGTTAGTGCCCTCCCTAGCGACTACCTGTACGAATTTCAGACGTGAGTTATGTGCAATAGTACATCACTTTTGCATTACTCAGGCAACGTCATATAGAGAGGGCACTCCGACTATCCAAGCAACAGTATCAGCAAACGGCGTACACGCGAACATGCCTATGCATGTCACTCACATGAAAGGCAACACAATATTTCTCGTCGGCGAATACGGCAGCGTCGGCACCAGCCCCATCCCCGCCGCATACATCGGCTCCTGGTACAACCGCCCCGCCCACGTGAACCACGCGCACACCCACACATAACCAAGGATCCGTGTCGCCCGCGTCGACCCACGCACGCCTGCCTTGCGCGCGAGCGCGATCACGATGTCTTCGAAAGTGATCGCAACGCCGTTCAGGAGGAAGAACGCGCAGGAGATGCGGCCGAAGTACCGCGCGTCGTGGCAGAGCGCGACGTCGCCGACGCAGTGCAGCAGCGCGGACGCGAGGAAGGCGGCGTGCACCTGGAGCTGCGAGGAGAGGAAGGTGCCGCGCGGGACGCCGAGAGTGCGGACCGCGAGCTTGCCCCAGCGCGAGAAGTGCTTTGAACGAAAGGGTGAGCACGATTCGTGTAAAAGTACGCGTGTTTGGGACTTACGCGGCGTAGAACCTGGTGCCAGACGCGCCTGCAAAGATGGTCAGAGACTCTGTCCATGGGAATATAGGTGTATAAGTGACCCACCCCCAAAGACGGCGGACCGTGTAAGCGTCGGACCAAGAGCCGAAGAGCTCCGGCCAGTCTGCAGGCGTCCACAGGAACGCCGCCACAGCGCTGAATGACAGCACACAGTACGATAGCTTCAAGATCATGTAGGACATGGTGAGCCAGACCGCCATGCAGCCCGCGCGCATAAGATATCCTACGACTCCTTGGGGAAAATGCGCATCGTTCACGCCGGGCGTGTATAGATGGAGATGGGAGTGGACGAAGGCCTCGATAACGTCAAGCGCCACCAGGCTCACGCATATCTGGCGGAGCCGCAGTAGCAGGTACTGCGCCCTGGTTCCTCTGAATGGCGGGGGCACATTCGCAACCTGTCGCAGCTCGTCAGTGAAATGCACGTGATAGTATAGATATGGCGGCAAGAGCAGACCTGGGCATTCGTGCCAATAAGGCGCCAGTTGTGGTGTATGCAGGCTGCATAACAGATCCGCGTGAAGAACGGCTTCTCGGTGAGAGGCGCGGAATCTTGAAGGTACCGAATATCGTGCAACGGGTCTGGGATGAGCCAGGTGAAGAGCAGGATGTTGAGTATCAGCGTCCCCAAAACGGTGCTGCCCAGTGCGTAGTCATCGTCGGGCTTGCCCAAGGTGTACGACACGGCCGCGTACACGCACGTCCAGAGGAGAAGAGCAGATGCACCGACCCGGACGATGGCCGGCGGCCGGATGGCCATGACGCAGGCGAGCGCCACTTCTATGAGAAGGATGGCTGCCGGTAGCGGGAGCGATGGCTGGCTTGAATCGATGGCGTCCGACATGGCTATCAGGGATGAGTGCGTCGCAACGTACATAGTCAGAACATGTACAGTAGAAGGGACACAAGTGCTGTACACGTACAGAAAGTGCCGATGCTGACGAGATCGAATATGGAGCATAAAACTCGTACGAGACATGGCCGCGTCTTGTGGCACTAGTCCCTGCCAGCCAATACTCTAGTTTTTGATCTGCCCCGATGTACCAGCCTACCAGGCACGTACTGGTCGTACGCAGCCCGATGGTCGCCGTCGCCGTGATGGGTGGTCTGAGTCACGGCGTGCGCGGAGTTTGCGATGCACTGGTACGCTTCCGGCTGAACTCACTTCCCCCCCCCTCGGCAAGATCACCTTCATCTGCCTAGGGGAGACAAGGTTGAACGATGCATTCCCTGCTCGAGGTCTTTGCTTCGTTCCAGATCGCCCATTTATGCGGGCTCATTAATCCGTCCGCCCAGAGTCGATACGAAAGTTGCCCAAAGTATTGACGTTGAATGCTATCTCTGGTCTAATATCACGCTCGTCAGACGCGTATAATCAGATGTGTATGCGCAGCGGACCGAGCTCACTACCATCGTGGACACCATATGAGCTAGAGTCTGTACTAGCAGCACTAGTCTCGCCCGCGCAGCGGAATAGGTCTCCGATTAGTTAAATGCATCGATATCTCTCCGATTTCTGCTTACACTGCACTTCTGCGTCGGAGATGGGGCGGAGATTTTGACCCGCGACCTTCCACTGACTCCCGCGACGTTCTCTCAGTTCTACAGTCTTTCCTCTCCCCGCCCCCACCCCTTATCCTCTCTCTCGATGCATGATTTTCTCGGTGTCGTTGCGGAGGCAGTAGCCTGGATATGCATACAATCATCTCCGTCCGGATGCGGAACATTCTCTTACGGCCAAACTGCGGCGCGAGCCTAGGCAGGATGTATGCTTGACGGGCCTTCTTCCGGTATGTATCAAAGCATATTGGACTTCCTAATTTCTATCGAGCCAGGACCTCGCGACGTCAGATTGATAGCGCCTTCAAGTTCGACAAAACTGAACTTGGCATCGCGGCTTCCATACCACACGAGCGTCCCAGCACGTCCCAGTGCATGGCAAACGGAGCGCGCGCTGTAATTCATACCACCATCACTAAACCCTACTGCGTGCCTGCTGCTGAGCTGTACTCGTGGTGACGCCGACCTGTATACAGCCTCTCCCTTCCGAGCCGCATCTGTGTAGACCTGCACTCGCCGGCCACCAGCTGGGTCATTCTCGCGAGAGTTGCTGACGGGCTTGCGATAGCGACGTAAGCGTCAATAGCCACAACCATGGCTGATGCTGAAGCGATGTCCACGCCCTCGCCCGCACTGCCAGCAGTCATCCTCTTTACAGAAGTCGCGCTGGCATTCATCCTAGCCGTTCGGTCACCGCTCGCGCACCGAATCGGTGCATCCATCTTTCTCATATGCCTCAACATCTACGGGGCCATCTCATGCACAGCGGGAAAGCCGGAGGATGACTATGCTCTGGGCAGTAGCGTCTGGGGCCCCACGACGCTCAGCATCATACTTTTCACTTGGTTGATCCCGGACCCACTTCACGACATTCGGTACCTCAAAGACCCAGTGCCTCTCGACAAAAAGCCCATCTTGGCCCGGATGTGGTATGCAGGTTGCATACACCATAACTGGCGTCTCATTGGCACGAACGTCCAGGTCAGCTCCTGTAGCTTTGCCATCTCCGTCGCTGTGTGCGTGGGACTGACAATCTGCCATAGGTCGCGAACGTACCCCCGCCATTCAAAGGAACCAGAGCCCAGTATCTCCTGCGACGGCTTCGCCAGATATGCGTGGGCCTAGTCATGCTCGACATATCCGAAGCCTACATGCACTCTCACCTCCACCTGTACACGCCTGGCGTGAAAGATGCCTACTTTCCTCCCGGCCTCATGGGATTCCTGGGACGCGGGGGCTGCATGGCGGTCTGGCTTGTCATAACCTACACAGTCCTGAATATGTCGTACTGCGTGCTTTCCTCCAGCGCTGTCGCGACCTGTATCTCGGATCCCGCGGACTGGCCAGACCTGTTCGGGTCCTTGTCAGACGCGTACACTGTGCGCAGGGTATGGGGGTACGTCGTTCACACTTCATGCCACATGGTGCTGCTGCAGTATCTCACCGATCTACACAGGAGGGTCTGGCACCAGCTGCTACGGCGTGTGAGTCTACCCTTAATCTCATCTGTCGTGAAACATCCTCATCCGCTCTCTTGCAGCACTTCGCGCGCTGGGGCCAGCTCGCAGCGCACGCGGTCGGGGCCCAGCGCGGGTCTTTCCTCTCCTCGCAGGCGCAGATCCACGGCGCCTTCCTCTCCTCCGCGGTCCTACACAGCATCGGCGACCTCGCTCTCGGCCACGGCACGCACTACCTCGGGAACTCCTTCAAGTTCTTCCTCCTGAACGGCGCTGCGGTCACATGCGAGGAGGCGGCCATCGCGCTCGCGCGGCGGATGGGCGTGCGGGGGCCGACGCGCGCTACGTACCTGCTGGGCTACGTGTGGACGGCCGCGTGGTTCACGTGGGCGGTGCGGTTCTACCAGGAGCCGCTGTTCGTGGCGGGGATGGGGCATGTTCCGACGCTGCCGTATTCGCCGACGAGGGAGGTCGTGCTGCCGTTCGTGTGAGTGGCTCGGCGCTTCTCGTCCGTGTTTCTGCTTACGCTGCTTCTCGGACAGTCGGAGTGTGACCGGATTCTGATAGGTCGCGCGTCTTGTGGGCTGGTGGGGGTAGGGCGGAATGATTGGGAACTTCGACGAAGGGCTCGGCCAGTCGTGTATGACAGACCTCGGTCTCCGCGCACAGAACACTTCTTGGCACGTCTATAAGGAACCATAGAGACGGAGGGCCGATGTTGGATGTATTTAGATGAACAGATAGACCACCGGTGCGCTTCAGCAATCGTTTCATGACCCCGCTTGGGCACCTTCGCGCGATCGATACACCCACAGTAAGGCACATGGGCGGTGGGAGCGTGAATGAGCGCGCGGTGGCGCACACGCTGTTCCTCCAGATCCGTCTGGGCCATTCAAGAATCAAAACCATCAGCTTCCCATCGAAGACGAGCGTCGCGCTCGCACTGGGTGCGGCGAATACAGTTCGTGGGCGTTGCACAGCAGGGGTATCAACGCAGGGAGTGTCTCCGTTTTCGCTCGTCATGTTCGCCATCGAGTCCACCGGCTTCAACCATGCATTTCAGTATGTAGAAGTCATTAGAGTCGTTCTGTACATAAGGCCCTCCTGGTACGATATCTGGTCGGTACATTGAGAATAAGATACACGAACATGATACATAGTCCGATACTGGTGGACGGGAGAAGGATGTCCATTTGCGAGAGCAATCAAGATAGGAAGGTATGCACGGTCAGGAATCAAGGAGAAGACATTCTTACTGAACCTTTTCTTGCCCTGTAACTTCGGCCATCGTAGAGTTGGACCCCGTATCCATCCGAGCAGCATCCAGGCTCTCCGAGATCGGGGACAGGGAGACGGTGACCTGAGAGATGCGCGTCAGTAAATGCTTGCTAGCGATTGCCCTATTTTAAGCCCGGACGAAGAAGACTTACTGGGTGCGTACTGTGTGTGGACGCAAACGCTGCACTACTCATAGCAGGCTGCAGATTACCGCCGAAGTGAGCGGTGTCCGTCGTAAAGCCGTCCATCGAGCTCTCGGAGAGAGAGCGCCGCGCATTCAGTCTGGTCGCCGACCGACAACGTAGGATGTGGTCAGCCGATGCGTCGCACTACCAGCGTCCGTATGGAACGGGGTTTTACTTACACTGCGAGGACCGAGTTGGCGTATACTATGCGGGAAGATACGCGTCAGTTCGGCGTGAGCTGGAAACGGGCGCGTTCTGCACAGAGTGGGAACGCACGCTTTGTGGCCACGACGCCCATGGCGATGTAGATCATGTTCCCGGAAATAACGAGGGCCTGCGGGGGTTCGATGGGCAACATCCTGGGCGCTGGAAGATCAGAAAGACTCACGAAGACGAAGCTTAAGATGCCACTGATGCTGGAGAAGAAGAATCAGCTTTGCAAGCAGGACAGCCAGTGGGCGACAGTGCTGGTGTACCTTGTGACCAGACCTAGCAGCGCGTTAGTCGAGTCTGGGTTCCTACATACGCAGAGCCGGCGGAGAACTCACCGGAGTTGATCGAGTATACGATGAGGGTCTGTATCAGGGAGTCCGTGCTGCTGGCTGTCAGCGCCAAGCATCGCTGTATTTGCAGTGGAGACCAGCATGTACCTCTTGAAGCCCGTCCGGCTCTTCAACAGGACTGTGATGAGGACTGCGGTGACTATCGAGTCTACGGAGAGTGCAAGTCCGTATATCGCAGACACGATCCACTGTGTCGTTGTAAGTATACCCTCAAGAATCCTCTGGGAAAAGTGACTCACCGTCAGCTTCCCGAGGTCTTCGACCTAAGGTTCGCGCCCATGAGCATCACCTTTTCCGTTGTTCGCAGATAGATAACTCGGCGACTCACATCATGTCCAATGAACGCCAGCACTGTCAAATCTGTGGCAACGTAAGGCGCCAGCCCCGGTAAGGATCGCGAGATACCATGAGACATTAGGCTACTATCACTCACAAACCATGAAACCTACAAATGGCGGATACCATAAGCCGTTGTACTCCGTTGTCGCGGACCGGCGATAATCACTCACCAAACTCGGTCACAAGTAAAACCACCTGAAAGGCCACACAGTAAACAAGTTGAAAGTTACGCCCAGCTTCCGTGTACGTACCGCGAGGGCGACCAACAGCCTATACGAGGGGCTGACTAGATTGCGTTCGGTTAGTGATGGGTCTCAACGTTGGCGAAGGGTTCCCGCACGCTTATATACGCGGCGAACGTAGAAGCTGGATATGCATGCCGCACGCCGTTGATGAGAGACGTTGATTAGTTTCAGATGGTGGGACGCTCACCCTTGACAAAGGCACATTGCCACCACCTATTTTTCGGGAATCATCAATGCCAACGCCATAAACAGAGTACTATGCTACGTGGACTCACCGAGATCGGAGCCAAAAGCTGACGACGCACTAGGCGATCAGTTCTTGTTCTGAACGAATTGTACAAGAAGACCACACGCACTCTGAGCGACCTGTGGTGGCCGTGAGCGATTTCATTACTTGGATATTGCCGAACATGATGAGCTTACCAGGTGTCGTCCATGAGAGCAATCGGATTGAAGTAGTTGGAGACCAGATGATAGTAGCTGTTTAAAAGTTAGTCTCCGAGCAATACTACCACTATCCCGATGAAGCGTCGTACCATACGTGAATGGTCATGATCGTGTGCAATGTCTCCGCGATCCTTGCTGGTCATCAGGAGTGCTGCCATTTGCGAACAATATCGGTCTCTGGGGCTTACAAAATAACGAAGACCTATCGGAGGTTCCAATCTTCTTCTCAACATTGTAAGCAAGAAGAGGAATCGAGCAAGACGTACCATGCACTTCAGCCACTTTTGGTCTTGCGGATACAGTCGAAAGTAGCGATAGGTTTGATGTAGAGTCAGGCCGAAGAGTCTGTCACTCGGCCAGATGGATTATAAGCTACGCAATTGTGGGAGAGATAGCAACTTACAATATGCAGATACACATGCCGATGAAAAGTGCACCATAGGAGTTGTTGAGTGATGGAGGTTGGATTGGGAGCATCGGAATGCCGTTCGTCGCGGGACCGGTGGGTGTACTGGCGTTGGAGTCCATGGGTGCAACTCAGCTGCAGGCTGGTGCATGATGCCGTCGCGTTACGCTGTATATACTGTCGCAGAGAGAAGGTTAACGTTCAAGGACTCGGACTCAGCCCTGGACCCTTTCCTTAACATGACAGGAACGCCATCTCGGCGATGTGGAAGAACCTGAGTTCAAGTTTGATCTTGAAACCGCTCGCGCACCGACATGTCAATCGAAGAGTGGTCTTCTGTGTTCCAGCCCACCCGAAGAAGACGGCGTGGGCCGTGCACAGCGCCTATGCTGAGAGTGAGGGAATCATCTGCGGTCTCCGTCGTAGATGGAGTTTGATAACGTGCTTCTCCTGGGCCGCCCGCACAGGTACCTATTCAGTAGTAGTGGAGCTATGACACCCCCTCAGCAGTGTAGCGCGACAGATGATGCTCATCACTAACCTTGTAGTAGCTGTAGGATCCGATCCGAATCAGCGCGACAGCAGGAGGGTCTTGGCGATGCCTTTCGGCTTTCGCGCGCGGCTACTTAGGGCAGCGTGGATATTGAGCGGAGGTGTGGAATATGTATGTGAATTGAAGCGTCTACAACTTGGCCACGACGCATGGTGTTTATATGTCTTGTAGGTAGCTGTACGTTGCGACCCTCACGTTCTGAGATTTCAGGAGCACTCTGGAGGCAGAGGAGATCAAAGATCTTACGGGAGTGGAAGATAGTAGAGGAGGTCTACCATGAAAACGCTGAGTTCGATTGTGCCGACGATACGATGCCCTGCCAAGATGTGCGCATGTGCCTTGCCACTCTAAACAGATATCCTGCTCTTCACCCACTCTTCAGTCACCGTACTTGCGTTGGACCTAATGACCTCCCACGCCTGATCAATATGCTCCCTCCGCGTGCGCTGCGCCCCCACCGCGAAGCGGATGCAGAACGTCCCGTTCAGCACCGTTTGCGTCAAGAAGATCTTATCCGACGCGCCTTCGACGCGCCGGTGGAACGCGCGGTTTAACTCGTTATGTGCGGTGAGCGCGTCCTCGCCCGAAGCGAGCGCAGGGGACGCGGGGAGGACGAGGCGGAAGACGGAGAGCGCGAGGCTGGGGGTGGTGACGAGCTCGAAGGAGGGCGAGGCGCGGATGAGAGAGACGAGGTACTCGTTCAGCGCGATGCCCTGCGGGACGTGGGAGATACATTGAGTCAGGGGCTCATACAAGTGTGGGGGTGACATACCTCGCGAATGTGTGTCCTGAAGCCCTCGACGCCGTAGCGCCGGAGGACAAACCAGACTTTGAGGGAGCGGAAGCGCCTGCCAAGTCCGAGGTGCCAATTGCGGTAGTCGATAACGAGTCCTGTCCCAAAATCAGCTCCCCCTCGCTATCTCAGCGTACGATGGATGGCTCACCAGAATCGTGCTGCTTGGTTCGTAGGAACTCTGGGGTCACATCCAGCGCGTCCGTGAGGTCACGCCTGTTCCTCACCCAGAGCATCGACGCATCAAAGTTCACCAGGCCCCACTGCAGTCGCACTACTATGAGACAAACACGGGTGGGATGTCACGTAGCGGCTTACCTTGTGGAAGTTCGTGCCGTAGGAAGTGGCGTACCTGTTGATGGGTTCCAGTTTTCCGAAGGCGCGATATTCGGGACAGGCCATCGCCACGCCTGCCCACGCCGCATCTACGTGAAGCCAGATGGAGGGGCGCTCTTTCACTACAGAAAGAAATCCGGGTGGTTATATGCGGTGGTCAACATGCATGTCCGCAAGGCGACTTACGAACTTCGCCAATCTCCTCTAGATTATCCACGGCGCCGGAGGAAGTCGTGCCGACAGTGCCAACTGTGCGGTACAGTGGTCAGCTTCGTGTACAGCTCCAATATAGCAGCTGTCGACATACTCGTGATGAATGGTCTCTTTCCCTGCGCCAGGTCCTCCGCGAGCGCCAGGCGCAGCGTCTCTCCCCGCAGGCTGAACTCGTCCTCGGGCGTGACTTCAAGCGCACGGACGGCCAAACCAAGGACGAGTCCGGCCTTGACGCCGAGCGAATGTGTCTGAGTTGTAGTGTAGATGACAAGGTCCTCAAGCTTCGCGTCCGGGTGCTCGCGTACATACCGCGCGCGAGCAGCAGCACAGACGACAATGGCAGCCTCGGATGCGGTCGTCTACACGCATTTATGCACTTCAGCGATCCATATCGGGTGCAGGGTGGTTGCAGTGTATGACTTACCTGGATGACACCGCCGCCTACACCGTTCTTGTTCAGGAAGTGGTCGCCCAGACCGAGCAGCTTCGCGCACCAGTCCATGACGACCTGTTCGAGCTCGGTGCATGCGGGGCTGCTGAGCCACTAGCCCGAGTTCAGCGTACTTGCGAAGCATATTCAATAGGTGACCTCACGTTGAAGCCAGGGTTGGATACACTGGATGCGTAGAGGTCTCCGAGGATGCCCTCGAAGCTGCCAGCAGTCGGGAAGTACGCAAAGAAATTCGGGTGCTGCCAGTTCGTGATGCCGGGCAGGATCAGCTTCTGAAAGTCGTCTGCGATTTCGTTGAAGTCCTCCGCATCCTCCGGAGGATCAGCTGCAGAATTCTCTCGTCAGTATCTTCAGGGCGGGGCCTCACAATTCTAGCTCTTACATGGAAGCGCATCGACGAGGTAACCGGGCTGGACCTGGGACACAACCGGGCGATCTTGAAACGACGCATAGTAGTCGCAGATTCGGTCAATGGCCTGGTACCCCGCTTTTCGGAATCTGTTCAACGTAGCAGATATCTCACGCAATCAGCGTGAAGCGCACGATCAAGCTGCGGGAAAGAGACGCACTCTTCAATGTCCATGGTGTGGGCTAGCCTACTTGTGCTTGATCACAGCCTTACACAGGTTCTAACGAGATTCCGAAATGGTATACTACGTAGTGGTAGTCTGAAAGAGCCAGTGATAAGTATAAGCTTATGTCTCGTACCATTGCAAGTTCCTTACCACTCCGGAGGTGTCTCGATCGTTATCCGATCACTCCCGAGTCGCCACTGCAAGATCTTCCGGACTCCGCGAGGACGCTCACCGACCTCCCTCAGAGCTACCGAATCTTTCAAAGAACATCGTACAGCCCAGACTGGCGGACATGATCCTCTTGGAGCCGTGAGAGGCTCGGAGAGGCTCGTGGGCATCGCTGTTGCCATTGGTGGCGGAAGGCGAATGCAATGTAAGCGCTGGAAGGAACTTCCGGCCACCCAAGCGCGATTAAAACTCCGATATCGACGATGCTCAGTACTGCCAGTGTTACAGCTGACCTCTCCCACTTACCGTCAATGACGATGAGAACGAGCCACCACCAAGCAGATAGATAGTTGGCTGGCGCATAGAGTCAAACGAACAAGATGCAAGGGTGAGTACTGCAGGCTTTTTCTGTCAATCCGAGTACATCCAAATACCTAGTAAGAAAAACGATATTACAATTACACAAGAGAGTTCAAGACGAGCTACAGCGATACGGCGACCGCGTTCCCGGAGTCGGGGGAGTCCGAAAAACTATACGGCGTCGACGCAGGCTCGATGCTCAGCCGATGAAACCCAACGGAATGACCGCCGCCAACGAATCCCTGCCTAGAGTCACCGTCAACGGGCGCACGCACTCCAATCATTCTACAAATGGGGTATGAGTATTATAGCGCTGCAGCACAGGCGCTCGAAACCAACGAACAGGCGAATCCAGAATCTGCATAGCGGACCGTCCACTCCGACCGAGACGAAGGGGCTTTGTCGGTCGAGAATTCGAGCTCCCACTTGCCGCTGTTCTGATCCGCGAGCACAGAGACAATGGACATCCTCTTGAGAATCACGCTGGAAGGAAACTGGGCTTACACTCCGCGGGAACCTGAATTCCACGAGGGATAAGTTGTCCACCAAGAGATGCAACGTTCCCGTAGTCAGTCCTGATATCCGCCGGCCCCGAGTCCCGCCGACTCGCTGCTCTCGCGCCCATTGCACGTCATCATACGCCCTCCAAAATTGCGTGGCGTAGGCACGGGTATCTGCTAGTGTAGTTACATATCAAAGCTGAGCGATGGCTGCGTCGCTCGGCAGCGCGAGGCGGAGTGACGTGAGTGCAAAACCTATCGAAGTGTGGCGGCAGCATCTTGGTGGCCGCGCGCTTTCAGGGAGGGGCGGGGGGATCCATGGCGAGAGGTACCTTGCGAAATCCGATTTTGCGGCCGTAAACGAAAGCGTCGGAGTCTCTGCACATGCAATCAGCGTTGGCACGACCTGGCGGAGAATGGCGGGCCTACAATCTGTACGGCGAGTCGTACTGAATGCGCCTAGCATGGCGACACCACGACGGGCGATACAAGGCCCAAAAGCCTGCACGGCGCGAGTGAAGCAACATCGCGACGTACTCGAAGGTCTCGCGAGTACGCAATACCTCGACGATCTCCAGCCCCCAATCATCACGCTGTTCCCCGCAGTCGCTGCCAAGGTCTTTGCACACCCACGACGGGCGTAGCGGACTGCCTGTGATGTCGAGGTTGAGGTAGAGCGCGCGCAGATACTTGATTGCCCTCAACGTGCGTGCAATGTGCAACTAGGATGTTGGTGAGTACGCGCGGGCGGACACGTCGATGACTGGGCAAAGACGTACGTATGGAACGCTCTCCTCCGGCAGTGCTTTGTATCGGTGCAACTCGAGTTCTTGGAGAAGGGGGAACGCCTTTGGAAGATACTGCAAGAGCTCGTCCTCAGCGGTGTCGGCCTGATAGACCAGTTCAAGTACTGAGAGTTGAGGGGCGGAGAGGCGCTTCAGGATGACCAAACATTCCGACGCGCTGAGGATCGGAAATATTGCGGGGAGAACGCGATAGCCATAGCGTTTTTAGAAGTAGTATCTCGGGCTATCGCGGAGCGAAAGGGAGGTTAGACCATCTCCGATATATGAGAAAATCGGGTCGTCCGGGGCCGGATACGAGACCGTCAACGACCGTAGGCAGTAGCTAGTATCAGGGAGTCCTCTGAGCAAAGGCGGGCGCCACATCCCCTTGCATTGCATTACGTTGATGGAAAGGGAGCGCAGGTTTGGCATGCGCAGGAGTAAGAGAGGGACGATGTCACCTTGATCTGGGTGAGTGTATCGTCCGATGAGGGACAGCGTATGCAAACGCGGCCAGTCCATGTTGGCCATCTCCACGAGCGGAGCCGTCTCGGCAGGAAGGGTGAGGGACTCGGCGGTGTTGGACATGGCGAGAACAAGGGCGCGGAGGTAGCTCGACTCTAACGCATACATCGGTCGTAGGTCTGTTCTGTGTTCCACGCTCTCGGTCTCGCGCCATTGTGATGGAGTATATGACAAGTGCGTGAGCCGACAGCCGTGTGGCGGGAGATCGGACGGGATAGGGGGTGGCGCGCACATCCATGTCGAGTTCTCCCCGATGGAGATGGACGTGACCGTGGGCCCGGGGTGACCCAGGCACTTCTTGATAGCGTACCAGGGGACCCCTCCTGCGGCGCTGGCAAACGAGACCGTTTCGAGGGCGGGGAAGAAATCCAACTCCAGGCCAAACTGAGACGGATCGTCCATAACCACGTATTTTCGGTCTATGAGCATGTCGTCCTGATGGAAGTATCCACACGCATAGAGGTTGTCTAGGGAGTAGAAAAGGCTTATAAACCGGACATGCCTGGAAAGCGGATGTATAAAAACAGACGCAAAAGGCTTCATGACCGCGTGTGCTAACCTGACATACGGGCGTATAGCCTCCGGCGGAATGTTGACTTTGTACGAGGACCATACACGACAGGTATGGAAGAGAAGGGGTAAACAGTACGAGCGCACGCGCTTGCATGTTGTGGATATGGTTTTGAGAGTGCCAGGGCGGCCATTTTTGCTGAGCACCGCTACTTGTTCCAAAATGCGGTACAGGACGTCCCCGTTTAAGTCACTGCACCTAGATATGGTGAGTAAGCTACAGCGGGAGGATAAAAAGTTCGGCGTTCCTACCTATCATGGACTGTCATCGACCTGTCCCGACGGATCGCGGCGTGGGGTGACGGTAAGTACCAACAGCGGATGCCTTCCTATTTGGGACAAACCGATGAGCCCGGCCCTAAATCGTCTTTCGACTCAGAGCACAAGTCTAACTCTGAGACGGTCTCGCTCGCTCATTGCAGCAACGCCACCACAGCCAGTGCCCGCTCAATGCCCACGGCACGCCTAGCCACTTGTTGATTCTCACTGGGGCTCAATCTTTGCTTTACACTGTTCTTCTCGCTTCCAACAATATACATTACACAATTTCCTCGATAAATCGTGCGCGGGCGCAACAGCTACTGGCATCGACGTTACACCTCTCCTAACCAACAATGGTGCTCACGTATGTGTCCACGCGAAACCATGTTTTCCTATACGTGTTTGACGCGACGTAGGCTGGACCGCCTGAACTCAGACGTCGTACACTGCGTCCTCAAAGAGCTGCTTGTCCGTAGCAATGTCTACGAATATCAGTATCCCCTCAAGTGCCTATCTTCCACGTGTCGCGCCATTCGCACCCTCTGCATGCCGTTACTATTTCATAAATGTGTCGGGCGATATTTCGCATATGGCCAGGTCCCGCCGGAAGCGATCCGGCCGTATGTCAGGTCAGTGTACTTGTTCCTGTTCGATGAGTTTACTGATTATTCATGCGCATCACTTTGTCCTGGAGACATGTCCACTACTCGGGCACATTCTTGGCCGTTAAATCTCTCTTTGCGTGTGGCTATCTAGCCGGTCGTCCCATATACGGAGACTTCGATCCCCTCGAGCCCGATACTGACTTCTCTTGCATTGGCGCTGAGCTGGAGTACTTTCCCGCCATCAATACGGTCTCCTTTTCCATGGCTGGCGGTG
Source organism: Trametes pubescens (assembly GCA_001895945.1). Classification (NCBI taxonomy): domain Eukaryota; kingdom Fungi; phylum Basidiomycota; class Agaricomycetes; order Polyporales; family Polyporaceae; genus Trametes; species Trametes pubescens. The sequence goes on from MNAD01001700.1 coordinate 29,557, forward strand.
TTCCATGGCCTACCCTCATGAAAATCCTGCAATTTCCGTCTATCACCTCCATATCTATCGATGCGAATTCTATGTGGATGGGCGTGCCGCCACCGCCGCCTTCCGCCCTCTTGCCAAATCACTGCCGTCTCGCTCACTTTTCTTACACACCTAAGCGGTGGCGTGGCGTGGAGAACAACCTGGTGGGAAATGACTTGCAGGTAACATACGCCCTGGAGTCAAGCTTTCTCCTTGCGCTCGTCCTCAATATGTCGGGCACCGCCGAGTCGCTCTCGCTCCCCGTCGAGACGACACCGCTTTTGCAGATGGCAGCGATTGAGTGGCCTCGGCTCCACACTTTGTCGCTCACCGGCCAGTACATGGACCTAGAACAACCTCGTATGCTCTCCCTTCTTCTTTCGCGCGCACCAAACCTTCGCACGCTCTCGGTTCGAGTCGCGCAGCGGGACGGCACGTCGCGCCCACTCCTCCTTAAAGAGCCGCTCGAAAGCGGCTTCCGCGTGCGATCGCTGACTGTCGCGTACCCCGACCCGGCCGACGTCATCTTCGCCTCTCTTACCGACGAGCTGACTTCGCTGTCGCTCCGCGACAGTCCGCGATACTACTTGCATCAGAGACATGGCTGGCGGACGCCTCTCGCAATAGCTCCGCTTCTCTCATCTTCGGAATGCTTGACAATCCTGAAACGCCTCTCGGCCCCTCATCTTAGCACGCTGGAGCTGGCTTATCGGGCAGATGGGGCCGAAGACGAGCTCCTGCGCTACCTCCCGCACGCGTTCCCCCTCCTTTCAGAGCTCGAGCTGCATCGATACAAAGCCGCCGAGAGCGACGACATCCCATACGTAAGCATGCCAGAATCGCTCATCTCACCACGATGATCGCTAACATGTCGCCACCGTGTGCAGATGCATATCGCACACGTACTGAAGGGCGTCAAGCTCCTCCGCACCCTTCACCTCAACTTCGACGCCTCTCTGATACAGATCAACGATCCGTGGGACCAATGCCCCGTGTGGCTCAACACGAGTGAGCACATCCACCAGCGCGGCTCCGACCTTGTCGCTGTGCTCGACGCGGGGGAGCGGTTCGAGCGCCTTGCCCTTCTCATCCACACACGCCGCGGCGGGATGTGGGTCGTGTTCCGTCCGGCGTGGTCGCCCGGCTTGCGGATCGAGTATTCTTCGAACGATAGGCTGTGCGTATACGTCGCTCGCGTATTGTAGGTTCGCAGCCTGGCTGACTCGACAACTTTGTGCGCAGGGACGCCCCCGCTCCGGTAATGCCATACCTTGACGCCTGAATACTTGGGATGTGCGTGCATGTTCGCCGGCTTCGCACCCTCCCTCATGTAACTCTGCTGGATACTATGGTTCAATGCCGACGCTCTCGCAGTGCTGTAGATTGCTTTTTTCTTCATTCGTGCTTCACAAAGTCACATCACATCTAGTATGCCATACCTTCGTTGTGTAACATGACCCGTTCCTATTCTATGTGCCCTTGATGTCCGAACCTGGTATCATCCTGCACTATATTTCCCGTCGGGCGAGGAGAGTACTTGGCTACGGCGGGGAGGACGTCATCCGAGTCGGCCCCCGCGGAAGACCCATCCCGCTCATCTGTCCTCGCATCGAACTCACCACACAGACCGATAGTTGGTTGGCGCATAAGCTCAAACAAGATGCAGGACTACTGATCACTGTGGGCTTCTCCTGCCATTGAAAACAAATAGGATGAGACGCTCCGAGTCGCCGCTTGTTTGTCCTGTCAATCGTACATCCGCATGAGTGACTGGTGAGAAAAAAGATGCTACGATTGCACGAAAGAGCTTAAGACGAGACAGAAATGAGGGTAAAGCAACGGTGTTCACAAAGTCCTGCCCGAAAGACGATGCGACGTAGACGTAGGCTCGATGCTCAGCCTATGAAGCCTAACGGAATGACTGCCGCCAACGAATCCCTGCCCAGAGCCACTGTCAGCGGGCACACGCTCCCCAAAATAGACCAGGATGCGACACATACGTTTTGTATAGCGAGTGCGGGTCGACCTGCGGCCCCGGAGACCATACCGGGCGGTATAGTGTCCACGTGCACGCGTCTATGGTGCGGAGGAACAGCGCGACGTACTCGAAGTACTCCCCGATCTGCAAGATCCCGAGCAGCTCTAGTCCGCGCGCGTCGCGGGCGTTCTCCCACTGGCGCGTGGCGCCCGAGAAATCCCATGGCTCGTGTAGTCCGTCCCGGATGTCGAGGTTGAGGTACAGCGCGCGCAGATACTTCATAGAGCTAAGTGTGCGTGCAATGTGCAACTGTGGCGCTAGTGAGCTTAATGATGCTACAATGTCCTTGCTAACGAGCACAATAGGATGCTTACATAGGGGACACTCTCGTCTGGGGATGCTTTGTATCGGTGGAGTTCGAGCTCCTGTAGGAGCGGGAATGCCTGTGACAGGTATTGCAGGAGCTCGTCTTCCGCGGCATCTGCATGATAAACCAGTTCGAGCACAGACAAGAAAGGAGCGGATATACGTTTCAGGACGGTCAGACATTCCGAGGATGTAAGGATAGGAGATGTTGAGAAAGGCGAAGAAGCGTAGCGTTCGTGAAAGCAGTGCCTCGGAGCGTCGCGAAGCGAAAGAGTTGTCAAACCATCCCCAAGGCAGGAAAATATGGGATCGTCCGGGTTCGGATACGATATCGTCAACGAACGCAGATGATAGAGGTTACGGGAGGGTTCTTTGAGCAGGTGGGGGCGCAGCATCTCTGGTAATTGTGCCGCTTCGATGGAAAGCGAGCGTAGGTTCGGCATGCGTGGGAGCAAGAAGGGGATGGCGCGACATTGATCCGGATGTGTATATAGGCCGATGAGTGACAGCGTACGAAGGCGAGGCCAGTCTGTAGCGGCCATCTCCAGAAGCGGGGCCGTCTCGACGGGAAGGGTGAGGGACTCAGCTATGGCCGACATGGGGAGAACAAGCGCACGGAGGTAGCTTGACTCCGTAGCGTACACAGCTTGTAGGCTGGTCATTTTCCCCACGATCTCGTCCTTGCGCCATTGGGAAGGAGTGTATGCAAACCTCGTGAGCTGATGGCTGTGGAGAGAGAGGTTGGACGGGATAGGTGATAGCGCAGACGTCCACGTTGATCGTTTACCGAAAGACAGAGATGTGACGCCAGGATGCTTCAGGCATCGCATGATAGCCGACCAGGGAACACCTTCAGGGATGTTGTCGAACGTGACGGATTGGACTGCAGGGAAGTAGCAGAGATCCACGCCAAACAGAGGTAGGTCTTCCGGATATTTGGGCGAACGAGAAGCTGGGGGAGGTCCATGTTGGCCTGGGTAGATCACGAGAATTCGAGGGTCAACGATCGCAACAGTATAGATGATATCCCTTGCAAACGAGTGAGTGACAAGGGACACACGGCACGGAAATGATCCAATAAGCTGACCTGACGAATGAACAGATGAAGGCTGGTGGAACTCTACTGCAATCGGCGCTTCCGTAACAACTGTGGAACAAGATGGGCATGCAGTGAGAGCGCATACGTTGAGACGTGCATGACAAGTTCTTGATCGAGTGCTCATCGTCTTCGGCGTCATTCCGGAGTGCCGCTACTTCTTGTAAAATATGGTATACAACGTCCTCCATAAGATCCTCCAGTCGTAATCTGAGAAATCAGTTCCATCTGTATGCATAGACTGCGTGAGGCTCGTACCGCCGGTAGTCCGTCATTACAGCCAAGGACGCGGAATTTACGAGTCACTCCGACTTCACTGGTGGTGGCCGGGCCGAGCTATAACAAACTCAGTACGACGAGGGTGAAAGTATACAAAGCCGACGAGAAGAAGCATTGTAAGAACGAATAAGTTCGTCTCGTTCGCATCTGGCGCCTCCGTGTTTGTCAGTGTTTGTCAATCGTGCGGGAGGAGTAGTGGACAAGGCTGGAGCGACGTTCATCGCCAACGACACGCGTAAGCAATTCATACCGAGTGCATGGCATCTCTGCCTAGAGTTATACAATTATGCTAGCTGGATTGCGTGGGAACGAAGGAAGCTGGGTCAATGACTGATTAAGAGCTGTATCCGTCGTCGAACCCCTCGCCGTCTTCGTCGGAAACATCGTCGTAAAGTGCACCGCGCCGCGGCACGGATCCATCGTCTCCATACATATCACTGCAAGGAAACAACATCAGTTTCTGCAACATCAGCATCTGAAAGCGGGAGCACGCACTATTCGCGGGCGGCGACCTCAGCGGCCAGATCGCTATGTACAAGGTTGCGATGAGCACAAGTCAAACCTTTGCGGACAAAATACCTACCCGTCGTCGCCGCTCGCGTCATCTTCGCTCGCAGACCGGTCTCCATCTTCCTCATCTTCTGAAGTGATCACGATCGCTGCCCTTCCCCCGCCGCGGCGCCTGCCAAAGCCGACGAATTGGACGTCGTCTTCTTCCCCGTCCTCCGCAGCCGGTTCCTCATCCGCCTCCGACAGGTCGATGACGGAGTCTCTGTCGAGATCAACAGAGGGTGCGTGGCGTCGGCGCGGTCGGCCATCGTCGTTGCCATCGTCGTCGATGAAACTGCTCTCGTAGCCCTCCTCGTCTTCTTCATCAATTGCGCCCTCCTCGTGAGCATAGTCGATCTGGGCATGATGATATCTAGGATGGACGGGCACAAAATCCTCCACCAGCTCAGCTGCGAAACGAACGTCGTCGTGACGGGACTCATCAGAGTAGAGGCTGTCGGAATCGGGGTCGCGGGGGCCATTGGGCATGAACAGCTGCCGGATCATCTCCAGTGGCAGGCGGCCCCATCCTCCGCCGCCGCCGCCGTCCGCGATAGAGTCGTCGTCTTCATCTTCGTCCGTGAAGTCGTCCAAGATCGCGTGAGCTCCCCAGTGTCCAACGACGTCGTCGTCGAACTCATCCGGGTTGTGGTCAAGCGGATTGTGCCCTGGGTAGACGCGCCCGCATTGCGAGCACACGCCGTCCTCGATCTCGTGGTGACAGTCAACACATCGGTAGATCCCGCCATCCTCATCATCCCGCATCCCCATGAGCTGTTGCATGAGCTCGGGTGGCTGCCCATCGGGGAAGATGTCGTAATGCCTATTCGCCGGGCGGAAGATACCGGACCAGGGGTCGGCGTTGGCGGCGCCCTCTTCGAAAGGTGGCGGCAGCGGCAGCAGAGGTGCTGCTGCGAGCCCACTCTTGACAAGCGTAGCCACCATGTCCTTGATGGTCCAGATCTCTATGGGCCTATCTTTGACGACCGTACGACAATGTGGGCAGGTCTTCTTCCGCAGCCAGACTGGAAGGACGTCGTGAGCAGGTACATCCGGCGGTGGCGCCTTGAACCAGTTCACAAGGCACTGATGGCAAGCAGAGTGGCCACAAGGCGCAAGCGCGAAAGGTTTGTGCATGAGGTCAAGACAGATCTGACATGAGAGCGACTGTTGGAAGGAAGACAAGAGCGTCTCGTGTTGCGTGACCAGCTGCCGGCGCATCGTGAGCGGCGTGGTATGTGATGGATGTAATGAACGCACGTTTGACTTGATTGAAACCTGACCTTGCAAGTCAGTTATCTGCTCTTGACTGTCCTGCAAGGGTGCACGGTCGGGAGTGGCTCGACCTTTGCCCTTGTCGGGACTTGATTCGGACGGCGAGGGGTCGCGAGAGACAGCCTTGAAGGGGCCAGCGTATAGTGAAGGGATGTTAGCATCGTGAACGGTATAGCAGGGACAACCTAAGATGCACGCACGTTTGACTTTGTGGTGACTTGATTCTCCGGGACAAGAGTCTGTTGTTGGCTGTCCTGAGTGGCTGCAAAGTTCCGAGTGGCTCGACCCTTGCCCTTGTCGGAGCTTGAATGAGGCAGCGATGCCTCGCGAGAGGCAGTCTTGGAGGGACCAGCACACAGCGAAGATAGCGCGGCTAGCTCTTCAGGACGCTCCTCGGGCGCTGGGGTGGCTGCCAAAGTCATGGAGCGAGAGCGCGAGCGCGATCCTGATGCTTCAGGCGCGACGCGTGCGTCTGCGTCTGCCACGCCCTGGGCAGATACGACGGGCACCTTACGCTTCTTCTTCCGCCTTTTCTTCTTGTCCTTGGTCTCCTTCCTCAACTCGTTCTCCAGGAGGTCGTCCTGAGGCTTCGTTCGCTTCGCATCGCGTTGTTCCGTATCGGAGTCGGCTAGGATTCTCTTCTTGGGGTTTGTAGATGGCGCAAGAGCGCAAGCTGGAGAAGACATAGCGCCTCGCGGTTTCTCCGCTATCCTAGAACTTCAAGGATGGTGGTGGTGGTTAAGCAGAGAAATGTAGTTAGGTCGAAGTTGGACGGTGCGCTGCAGGTCCCAGCCACAGCGGAGCGTAGATCTGGCGTCGGAGTCCGAACATTGGGAGATAAGATAACCACATGTCTTCGGCCTCAACCATTCGGAATCCTGCTTCGTCTACGGTCTCCCCATCTCCATCCTCGCCGGGCTCGGTCGGAGCTATCTACTAGGCGACATCGTGGCAGATGCGTTCACCGCTGCTGAGCCCAAGCTCCCCGGCGGAGCTAGGGGTGCGACAACACTCGGGATACTTCGACCTCCCTGCCTACGCTAGCCATGCTTCGCTCTTCGCTTGGAATCCTCACTTACCAGGCCGCGCCACGTACGGCTTGGGGCCAGGTGTAGACGGCTACGAGGGCGCTATTGATCTGCAATATTCCTCTTTGGCGAATCGCATGCACTCCCCGACGCTGCACTCAAGACCCGGACGTTCTCCGAGGCAGCGAGCTGTGTTTGCGCGAGACATAACATTCACCCCGGCGTTCGACCTGACGACCTCACCGCTGTTTCCTCATAGCGTGCCGCCTTCTCCATCCCTGCCGGTAGTCGCTCCCGAAGCTCCAGCCGCGGCCCAGACATCGCCCATGCGGAAAGCGCGGCGAGGCGATCGCGCTTTTGCTCTGTCTGGAACACGCTCGCAGGCCTTCTGGCTGGTGCTGTACTTCGCGTTCAACCTGGGCTTGACGCTCTACAACAAAGGCGTGCTGGTGCGCTTTCCGTACCCGTACACGCTAACGGCAGTGCATGCGTTCTGTGGCAGCCTTGGAGGATACGTGCTGAGAAGGAAGAGGCTTTACACCCCCGCATGTCTGGACGCGAAAAGCTATGCGGTGCTCGCGGCGTTTAGCGTGCTTTACGCGGTCAATATCGCGGTCAGCAACATCTCATTACACCTCGTAACTGTCCCTGTACGTACGTGAATCGGCCAGATGTGTAGTATACTCATATCATCACAGTTCCATCAAGTCGTGCGGGCCGCGACGCCTATATTCACAACCCTCCTTTCCACTCTCATTCTCGGAACTCGCCTAAGTGCAGAGCGGCTGATTGCTCTAGCACCCGTCATGTTCGGCGTTGTACTCGCGTATGCCAAACCCTTCTATGTCTGGCCTTCCGCTGATTGTTACTGCAGAACCTATGGCGACTACTCCTTCACGTACATGGGCCTCCTACTGACCCTGCTCGGTGCCATTCTTGCCGCCCTCAAAACAATCTACACCAACGTTCTACAGTCTCGAACAACATCGACCGCCACTACCAGACTTGCGAGCCGAACCAGCCCATCTAGCTATATGATTGCCCTCGTAATACCCCCACCACTGAACCTCCACCCTCTGGACCTCCTCGCACGCATGTCTCCACTCGCGTTGGTCCAATGCGTCGGATACGCATACCTCTCGGGAGAATTCGCGAGGATGCGCGACCCCGCACCCAGCGCCGGCGCACCTGCACTAGCGTGGTGGCATCTGCTTCTACTCCTTATCAACGGATGCATCGCGTTCGGCTTGAACGTTGTCAGCTTCACCGCGAACGGGAAGGTCGGCGCGCTGAACATGACGGTCGCAGGTGAAATTCGCCCATCGAGTTGCGAATGACGTCCGCTAACTTTGCAATCATGGCCGGCAGCGAACGTTAAGCAGGTTCTGACCATCGTGCTCGCGGTGGCAGTCTTCAACCTCACGATATCGCGCGTCAACGCGATAGGTATCATGATCACTCTGCTCGGAGGGGCGTGGTACGCGGGCGTCGAGTATCGGGCAAAAGCGCAGAAGAACGCCGAGCGACTCTCGGGGGCGCCGTAGCGGCATGCGACGAAGGCGGCATCCACTGGACAATTCATGATACCCACGCCCACACTAGACCTCATGGACGTCTTAATGCATTAAATACCCTTTGTATCGATACTATGCATAAATAGAAGGGTGATGAAGTACGCCCCGTGTCGCTCATAGGTACTCTTCAACCTATCTTCCAAGCCTCCGAGCGCCTTCCAATATTAAAGTGATATCTGCCATAGATATAATTATATGGATCGCGACGCCCGCGAAAATGTATTATTGTCCGGGATTTTGGAGTGCACATATGCGTTATGTTGTGCGTGCAGGACCCAAGGAAGTTAGACTGGGCGCCTTACACGAGCTCGAGCGGCCTGTTGGCACCGGCGCCTCTATGGCGGCAGGACTCATAGTCACAACCTACTTGCCGCTTACACTCGTACCACGACGCTACTGATCGCTTTGCATCACCACATCGCGCTTTAGTTTCGATATACTGTTCTTTGGTACGTAGTACTCTGCGACCAGTGAAGACCGATCAGCACCGGGGAACCACAACGCGCAGCTCTCGATACTGACCGTTCGATACAGTCAGGCTCTCGCAGGCTTTCATGGGCATGTGCCGGTAACGATTACCCTCTATCCGCGCTATCCCTTTGCTAATCAACGTAGTAGGATCGAAGATCTCAACGAGGACGTTTTATACCGCATCCTTGAACAGGTCACGACTCTCAGACGGAAAACTGATGAATCCAGCGTTGCTCTCAAGAATCTATCGACCACATGCAAGCACATGCGCTCACTCTGTATGCCCGCCCTCTTTCAAGAGTGCCGGTCTATCGTTCGCTTTGGTGGTGTCCCGCCAGAGACCATCCGCCCCTACGTCAGGTTAGCTCGTATGGCAATGACGCTCATGTATCTACCCTAATCTAGTCATGTAAAGGCACATCAAATACATTCGCGCTTTCTTCAAGATAGAAGAAGCCTACGCTGCCGGATACTTCAATGGTATCATGGTGCCTATGCCATTGGTCGATTCCTCCGGCAACAGGATCATCAAGATCCCTCCACCTCCTCCATTTGGTCTCGAGCTCGACTACCTTCCCAACGTGTGTGCCGTCACATTTCTTCGGTGCGCGGGAGGTGTGCTCTGGTCCGCTTTCATGAAATGCTTGGAATATCCTAACGTCACGTCCATCTCTATCAACAAAGACTCGGCGTGGATATGTATCCCACCACCCCTTACCCCGTCCGACCTGTCACTAGCATCCCACGGCTGTCGGCTCACGGAATTTACATACACACCGTGTCAGTGGCGCGAGACTCAAAGCCGGCTGCGGAAGACAAACCTACAACCAGCGCACGCCCGCGAGAGGAGCTATCTCCACGCGCTCGTCCTTGCCATGTCGGACACCGCCGAGTCGCTCACCCTCCCCCTGGAGACGGCTCCGCTCCTGGAGATGGCCAACAAGGACTGGCCGCGTATGCGTACCCTGTCGCTCATCGGGCGATATACCCACCCAGATCAATGTCGCATCATCCCTCTCTTGCTCCTGCGCATGCCAAACTTGCGCTCCCTCTCGATCAAAGTAATGCAATGCGAGGGGATGTGGCGCCCCCCTTTGCTCAAAGAACTTCCGGATACTAGCTACTGCCTACGGTCGCTGACTATCTCGTATCCAAACCCCGCCGATCCGATTTTCTCTTGGGTCGGAGATGGCTTGACTTCCCTCTCGCTCCGCGACAGCCCGAGGCACTACTTTCGATCACGCTATAGCTATCGAGCTCTCCCCGTGATATTCCCGATCCTCAGCGCATCCGAATGTCTAGCTATTCTGAAGCGCATCTCGGCACCTCGGCTCTCGATTCTCGAGTTGGTTTACCAGGCCGACGCCGCTGAGGACGAGCTTCTGCAATACCTATCGCGTGCATTCCCGCTTCTCGAGGAACTCGAATTGCACCGATATAAAGGATCCATAAAAGAGAGCGTCCCCTACGTGAGTGTGCACACGAATGCGACCGCCCCAGCTCCCCACGCTTATCCTCGCCACAGTTGCATATCGCGCACTCGCTTATGCTCATCAAATACCTCCGCGCGCTCTACCTCAACGTCGACATCACGGAGAGTTCGTACCAATTTGGTAACCCGGGCGCTGACCTAGAGAAAGCTCGCAGCGAACGTGGGCTGGAGCTCGTGAGCGTCTTGCAAAGCGGCGCGTATTTCGAGTACGTCGCGCTGCCCCTCCACATCCGCTCAGCCGGTATCTGGATCTTGTATCACCCGGCGTGGTCGCCCAACGGGACCGTTGAACGGAACTCACCGTACGCGATGTGAGTATTCCTTGCCGTCTTAACGCTGAGACAGATGCTGATCGTCCACGCAGAGACTCGCTTGCGTATCATCGTAAAGTGCATCACAGATATGGCAGATAATGCTCGACGCTCTTACAGTACCTCTCTATCGCCGGCGTCCTTTTTTCTGTATTTTCGCTCCGCGATGTCTCGAGACGGCGCGCAGCCCTAGTATTACGCCGCGGCGAATGAGATACAGCCGCACCTGACGCTCCCGTATATACTGCCGTTCCGGCTCGTACCTTCCACCAGCCGTGCCTTCTCAGTGGTGTGCGCTGTATGTAGTGTGCGCGCGAAGAGGTACTACGAGGAAGCGTCACACCTCCGTTATACGTATCACCTATTCTACAAGCTGCGCACGCACTCCAGTCCTTCGCTAACCCCGTCCTCTCGCACAAACATATTTTTCATTGGGAAGCTAGATTGGTATTCAAAGCAAGCAATTCATAGCGGAACGTATACAGAACACTGGCGGGCTCGAATGGGCTTGATGACGCTGTACGATAATGTTAGGATCATCGCCTACGCCAGCTTTTGGAACGAAGCTCACCGTTCGCCGGGATCGATCAAAGAGTGCTTCACGTCTCTTGCACAGGCTCGTAGAACTTCGGGGCTACATCACGCAAGAAGGAGAAATCCTCTGCATGACCCATGGTCCCATCCTCCTTTCTGGCTCTCTGCGGCGCGAGCCGGACATAGGGAGAAGAAAATTTCGAATAATCAGACACCGGTGTCGTAGGATCCTTGATCATTCCGCAATGGTCGATGAACGCCGACCAGTAGAAGTTCTATGATTTTGTGTGAGCGCGGTAGGTATGAAAGATGCGGGGGAAAACGACCGACTATGCCTAGGATGAAGTATGAGCGGTCCTTATCGGGGATTTTGCTATCGGCGAAGGACCCCACGCTGCAGATAAAGCGAGTCGGAGGCGACTCGTCCTTATGAGAAGGCAAAGGATAGTGCGACTTGAGGAACGGAAGGGCTGGGCACTGGAAATTCACGGACTGTCCGTCCTCACCCACGAAGGTGAAGACGATATCGCAATCGTGCAAGTCTCGCTCTGGGCCGCAGTAGCCGGTGTAACGTCGGACCTCCTCATTCTCGTCCAACTTAAGGATGTCCTGCGAGTTCTGCAACCATTTATGCCGTATCGCGTGGGCGACATATGCGGGAAGATAGGTTGCAGACGTGCCTAGCAGCAGTACAGGGGTGATCAGTATGCAGACGTGATCGACTTGGACCACACGCACATGAATCGAGGACGACATGGATCATATTATCATATTCCGGGAGGGCGGAAGCGTTGTCGCGGAATGGATTGATCATGTCGATCTTGAATTCAAAAGGGTCGTGATTGGGAACGATCAGACTCATTGACTCGAGTCCAAGCATCCAAGGCCTGTTCCCTGGGGGGTCCAGCTTCCCTGAAGTGGGGTAGACCGCGAGCTTTGGCGTGAACCGAGGCTTTAGCACGCAAGGAAAGTCTTCTCCGAAATACAATAAGTTGTGCCTAGAGATGGGCGATGAGCAATTTTGACTCAAACAGGCAGTGGTGTCTGCTTACGCGCCGCTGTTGTGGCAATCTATAATCTTGTCTGGATGATTCAGCTTCATCAAGAAATGGCGGGGCTAGTAATCGCAGTAGATCTCGCGTAAGCTCAGGAGTGCGCGATGTCGCGGCAGATGCGTACCTCGTAGACACGGGATTTCGGATTTTCCAGGGCGTCGATAAATTGCTATAAATCGTTCAAATAAGCGCAGTCCGAGTGATACCATATTGTAGTGCCTCACCACTCTGTGGGAAATGGAGTGGCGCCAGTCCGCCAGAGAGGACACGCTGATGTGGACAGTAACCGTCAATCCGCTAGCACTATATCGCGAGGAACAGGGGGGACGCACTGCGGCACAGACAGTCCAATAACACCATCTACGGGAGGGAATTCGATGGCGATATCATTTGCACCGAAGGCTAGGACGGATAGAAGTGGCAAAAGACATGTGGTCTCCTTGTTTTCTGTCCAAGACCAGCAAGGGATATTGGCTTTTATGACGCTGTTAGGAATATAGCGCACATCTGTATTACAACACAATACGGAGCCATCGTTAGTAGTCCGACGCGAAATGCCATGGACGCAGTGGACGTACAGACAGCAGCGCCATCGACGTATCGCACCGCCCATTCATTCGGAAGGCGGGGTGAACCACTCGTCGTAAATGGCACGACCTCGCCGCGAATGTTCACTGGGATCACGTACTCCCTTTCGATTTCCGCCAGCTTGGGGCTCAAGGGGGTGGTGTCGGGGTTTACATCACAGTCAGTCTGTTCTGGTACCTGTTGGTATCCCTTACCATAAATCCACCTACAAGCATGCAAATGCGAATCAGTGTCGTGCCAGTAAGTGGTGGCATCAGGAAAACCCCCCCGTTCGAATGAGGTGTAATTAGGAATAATTCCCCTAAATATGACGTTTATATGCTTAGTTCTAATCTGCAAGGTCCCCATATAATTCGTTGCGAGTAGAGGTGTATATATTGTCATTAGATGGTTTAGAGTGCTAATGAGGCGGTACCTCCTAGCCCAGATACTGGTGGATATTCACATATAATCACTCTAATGTATGCATGCAACACGGCCAGTATATTCGTTGTGAGTGACGAAGACGCCGTTCACGGGTATAGGCGTATTACAGGCATTAATGAGCTCTACGATACGACAGGTTATGGGATGGTACGAGTGTCCAAGTGTGACTACTATATGACAGTAAAGCGAGTGCGGATTAGAGACTGTGATGTCGAAGGATACTATATGACACAGGATATGACGTTGCGGGGACGTGTCGGGAGGACTCAGGAGACGTCCATCTGATCGATGGCGAGGCGGGAAATCGCAGAGGCTGCTTGTGTATCTGGTGCCGATGACGTGTTCATGAACCCTCTGTGCGCGGGAAATTAGCTCACACAACGAGGCAGCGATACAAGTGAATCACTTACTTCCCACTCTTGTAAAGGTTATGCATGGTTGTATGATAACCACGACGATTCTTCTCTAGAGTGTGCTGCATGAGCGTGATGTGCTCGCGATACTTGTCAATGAATGCGTTGCCGGTGAACTCCATCTTTGTATATTGGCCTGTCTTCCACTGCAACAGGCCGGCATGGATCTGGACAGCACATCAGCAAGACATGCCATATGATGGACTCGTAACTTACCGTGGTACAGACAAGAGCGACCATGGCCATCGGGAGCTCGAGTTCCTCCTTGCGGTCGGCCAGCGATGACTTGAACATCTCGGGAAACCTCTGGGCGTGAGATCCTTGTCCCTCGAAGAACGCTTGCTGGATCACGTATACGATAAGCGGATGGCTGTAGGGCTTCTCCCATGAACCATTGGTTCGCTTGGGATGGCAAAATCAGTACTCCGAGTTGTGATGTTGAGATACAAGCCGGCCATTGTGGAACGAACTCAAGTGACTTACCTCGAAGTCCAGGTTTGGATAGATGTAAATCAGCTCGCTGAGGAGCCACTCCACTTTCGGCGCGCACGCACCAGGAGCCAAACCATAGTATGCTACTGCGGCATTCTGGGATAGCTCCTTCAGCTCCTTACGAAATGTGCTGATGCGTTGACTGGGCTGTTGGTAGTGACCGTGACCGTGAACAAATGTGAGTTACCACTAGCGGGAACTTGGCAGACGGAAAGACTCACAATCCCTCCTAAAGTCCGAGCGAAACTCTCGTTTTTGAGGATCTGTGCCTCGAGAACCTCAAGACCAAGTTCGTTGGCACTAGCAGCCAGTGCTGCTCGGACAAAGCCCCGCCGTATCAGCATGTTTGGGAATGCGTGAATGGTCAAAAGTTCGCGCTCTACTCGCGGAAACGAATGCCGAGCAGCAGCCTGTACGTCAGGATGCTGTACCATGAGGTTCAGAGGACCGGTTTTCTCAGGAAGGACGAGCACGTATCCCTGTGTAGCATCGCCAACCGTAGGTGCGCCAGCTCCCGGTCCAAGTCTGTCCACACCGCTCTCCTCCTCCTCCTTCTTCTGGATAGGCGCGTGTGCGACCTTTGAGCCCTCGACATTGGTGACCGGAGTCTTCCAGGTAGGATGCTAGAATATAATGTGCCATTCGATATGGGAGACAGAGTCGGAGGTGTCGCACACATACCTCGATATTTGGCTGCTTAGGCGTCTTCGTCTGACATAATCAAGTCCGCTTTTGGTCAGCCTGCATGCTCGTCTACGACATCACGCCTCTCGAGAACAACTACGCACCTTGCTGGTTCTATTTCCCTTCGCATACTTCTTCCCAGTTGCTTCTGGCTTTGAGCTCACTGCTTCCTTACCCTGCTACGATATCAGTAGCCTGAGGTATGGCTATAGTAAGATACAATACCCACCTTGCTGGTACCATCAGCGCTGGCGGCATCCGATGTTGTCCATGTCGGACGCTGGCGCGGTGGAGGACTATCAGAATCTCGCTAGAGGCTTGATGGGGTCTAGACGACATACCTCTGCAGAGAGCTGCCGACCTAGCACCATAGGATCCTTCTCCATGATCTCGAGGTCCGAGTCGCTCTGTCCGGAAGATGAGTCCTCGTCGGTGCCGTCGTTGCTGAATTCAGAGCTACTCGCGCCGGAGGATTCAGGCTCGTCTTCGCTCGCCACAGTGGTCACTTCAAGTGGCGCACTATCGGTTTGCTGTTTGGGTAGCGGCGCTTCAGCATGGTGCGTTCTTTCCTGGTTTGCATCCGATGAGACTGTAATGCAAATATGTTAATTACATTTTGACTCGCCCGTAGGACTCGGACGATGAATTGTCTCACCGATAGCCTTCGGAACGATGCCAGGCCCATCATCGAGGTTATCGAGACTAGGCAGCATGTACTTAGCAGCTTGAAGGATTGTATGTGAGAAACACGTCCATCATAGGGAGACAAAGATGCGCTTACCATGCTGCTTCACGGGCTCGGCATCGGGTTGAGCCCGGACTCGCTTCGTCTTCTTTGCTGCAGTGCCTCCTGGCTCCGTTGAACTCGTCCGTTTGTGCCCTGCCATGGCTGACTCTGCGGACAGCTTCGACACTTGGATATAGTGAGTACGGTGGACTAGTAGCGACCAGGAAGGATGACTACTGACTTGTCTTTGCAGATGACGTCTTCACAGGCGTCTTCGCAGGCCGCTTCGGGTCTGCTGTGACAATATCTTGCTGCGGGACTGCCACTGGAGTAGTTGGGCATCAGTGCCATTACGTACGTGTCGTCGTATGCATAGCGTCTACTTGTTACTTACGTGGCTCCGAGGGATCTACAGTTTCCGTTGCCCGCATTTTCTTGCTGCGCCTCGCTTTCTTTGCCGTCTTCGCCACAATTGTAGCTGCAGCTGGTGCATGGATGTCCTTGTTCGATGTGTCCGGGGCTTGGGTCAGGTGAGCCTGTTGGTCTTTGCGACTCCGAGTGATGCGCGATGACATTTTGGGTAAGAAGAGAAGATGGGATGCACGAAGAGCAGTGTGTATAATAAGGAGTGTGCGAGTCCGGGAAACGATAGTAGGTCGCAAAAAGGAGAGACAAGTTGGATGAGGAAGAGCGAGAGACGGTGCCAGCAAGGTGAGCTGCCGCGTCTTGCAAGACAACCGCCTTCCATAAGCAGACACAGTGCTCAACCCTTTTGCAGGGCTATCGTGCACGTGTTTGCTCAGATCTAATCATACGTGCTTCATAGGCTGCCCTTCAATCTTGTCTACCACCATCCATCTATACGACTCTCTGTTCTGGCACCACTTGACTCTCATGACCAGCTTCTGTGAAGGTTGCGAAACACGCTTCACCGAATCGGGCTTCACAAACCACTTCGTGCAGACCAAACAAGCCGCCTGTCTAGCATTCGCTGCATCTTTCGACCGCCTCCCAGATCCTGAACCTCAGCCTCCTGATCCTGGATTCGCAGACGTCGATTTCGATCAAGAGCCGATCCCCTTTGAAGGTGATTACTTCGGACCCTTGCCTGTAGATGACGACGAGGATCCGGTCGGAAACAATGGCTACAGATCCGACTCCGATGAGGAACTCGACGAGGAGTTGGATGACGGTGGCTGGGAGCCAGAACCCCCGCCGATTCCATTGCCATCTGTTCCTGCGCAGGACCCTCTCGATGCTAATATCCCGCCGGCGACTGTACCATCGGCTGTGCGATC
>MNAD01001700.1:46260-78835 GCA_001895945.1 Trametes pubescens
TCAGCAGCTGAAGTGAACGCCAGTAAGACGAAACGAAAGACATACGTCGAATCATACCCCGAACCTCATGCAGGACAACCAATCCCGTCCGCTGAGCGAGTCCGTACGGGATATGACTCGTATCGTGCCGCTTTGGGGGTGGACGAGAATAGTTCCAATCCCTGGGCCCCCTTTGCCTCGCAGTTGGACTGGGAGGTCGCACGATGGGCAATGCTCCGTGGACCGGGATCTACAGCACTCACGGAGCTGTTGAAAATTCCGGGGGTATGTCATTGCGTTATTTGACCAGTAGAATGACTCATACTGATACTATCTGCTGCGCCTAGCTAGCGGAACGTTTGGGTCTTTCCTACGGGACTGCACTCGAGCTCAAGGAGATTCTTGACTCTAAGCTTGCCGCTGGACGTCCTCGTTTCAAGCGCCACGAGATTGTAATCGCCGGCGAAGCTTTCGAGGTCTACTTCCGCGATGTCGTAGAATGCATCAGGGCACTCTTCAGGGATCCGGAGTTCGCTCCCTTCCTTCTCCTCACACCCGAACGCCACTATGCCGATGCCGATCATACCGTCCATGTATACTTTGAGATGAACACTGGTAAATGGTGGTGGGTCACACAGGTTCGTCACCCATCTATGTTTGGTTTGTGCGTAATGATAGCTAACTCAGTGCCGCCCAGACTGAGCTTGATTCGCTCCGCCCGGGAGCAACTGTAGTCCCGATAATAATCTCTTCTGACAAGACACAGCTCACGCTGATCGGGAACAAGAGTGCTTATCCCGTCTACATGACACTCGGGAATCTTCCCAAAGACATTCGTGCTAAGCCCTCTCGTCGCGGTCAAATACTCCTGGCTTATCTCCCCACTACACGCCTTGACCACATCACGAACAAGGCGGCACGGCGTCGCACTCTGGCGAATCTATTCCACGCATGCCTAGGACACATCCTCAAGCCTCTGGCCTCTCTTGGTGTGACTGGTCTGGATCTTGCTAGTGGCGATGGTGTTGTGCGCCGCGGTCACCCAATCTTGGCAACATATGTCGGAGACTATCCCGAACAACTCTTGGTGTCCGGCATCAAGTCGGGCGAGTGCCCGAAATGCACAATCCCGCGCGACGAGGTTGGTGCGGATGCTGCAGGTACACATCCATTTCGTGACCTCAAGAAGATTCTCAAAGCGCTGTCCTACGCCGACGATGATCCTCGCACATTTTCGAAGGAATGTCGTGAGGCAGGCGTAAAGCCCATCTTCCACCCGTTCTGGGAGGGTCTTCCCTTTGTCAACATCTTCTATTCCATCACACCGGACGTTCTTCACCAGCTCTATCAAGGTGTCGTCAAACACCTTCTCTCCTGGATACAGGAAGCCTACGGTGTCGATGAGATTGATGCACGCTGTCGTCGTCTGCCGCCGAATCACAACTTGCGCCATTTCGCGAAGGGTATATCGAAGATGTCCCGCGTGACTGGCAAGGAGCATCAAGATATCTGTCGCATCCTTCTGGGTCTTGTCATCGGGATGCCCCTGCCGGGCGGCGTCTCACCCGTTCGACTCGTTCAAGCTACACGCGCACTACTCGACTTCCTCTATCTAGGCCAGTATCCGCTCCATACCACACAAACACTTGATCTGCTCGATGACGCTCGTCGCCGCTTCCACGCCAACAAAGCCGTCTTCTGTGACCTCGGCATTCGCTCCCATTTCAAACTCCCCAAACTCCACTCCCTTGAACACTATCGTCTCTCTATCGAGCTCTTCGGGACAACAGATAACTACGATACCCAGTTCTCGGAGCGGCTGCACATCGACTTCGCGAAGGAGGCATATCGGGCGACAAACAGCAAGGACGAGTTCAGCCAGATGACGGTTTGGCTGGAGCGTCGAGAGAAGGTTCAGCATCACGCGGCGTACATCCAATCCCGAGTCGACAAAGGTGATCTGATCTCAATCCGTACTTCCATCATCCGTCCGCCCAAGCCGCGCCTATCCCATGTCCAGATAACCCGCCACCCCTCGGCCAAAGGGGTGGAGTTCGAGGATGCGATCTCGAAGTATGGGGCCACATATTTCCGGGATGCCTTGGCTCGTTTCGTCACGAAGACGGTGCACCCCGACTTCACTGCGGCTCAAGTCGAGCATGCATCGGCGAGTGTCTACTTCTCCTTCCGCACAGTCTCCGCCTTCCACAAACTCAAATTCTGGATCGAGGACGAATCTGGGCTCACAATCAATGCCTCCGAACCTACCGATGCTGCCCACGCACATCCCGCTCGCTTAGGCAAGCACGACAAGGCTATTCCCGGACGCTTTGACACCGTGTTTGTGAAGGACGAGTCTGCAGGAGCAAATGGCGAACCTCGCATCGGGATACATCGTAAGTCCACCCGGTGCCACCGCCTGTTCCCTGTATTTGTCAAACCAGCTCATAATATCCCGTAGGTTATCAGGTAGCGCAGCTGCGTCTCGTTTTCCAGGTACCCGCCCGAGCGAAGGTCACGCTCTTTCCCAATCACCCCTCGCCTCCGCAGTACCTCGCCTACGTCGAGCACTTCACAGCGTTCGCACAGGCCCCCGATCCGGTGTCTGGACTGTACCAGGTTTCGCGTGCTGTCCGCGGTACCTCTCGGCTTGCAAGCATCATCCCTGTGGACCAAATTGTACGTAGTTGTCACTTGTTTCCGCGCTTCGGGGCCGTTGCGCCGAGGGAATGGACGAGCAGCAATGTGCTCGAGAGGTGTTCGACATTCTACGTAAATGCTTTTACAGATCGAAATACATATCGGCTCGTGTACTAAGCACTGCTATGGTTATTATGAGATATTCTCAACGCGCTATCAACGCTCTCTAGCACGACAGGGAGGTAGTACATGGCAAAATCAACTCCGAGTCAAAGTCTGTGGGTCCGCCTGCATCTGACAAGCACGGGCCCGCTTTTGCGATGCTCTATCATTTCGAGGTATGTTCAGGCCCTTCCCCATGTCCTGTACACGCGTTCTAACAGTCCGTACAGGCAGACCATATTGATTATGAGTCATTTATGAGGACATTAGGCGACAGTATATGGATTATAGCAGTAAGCAAACCATTACGGATGATTCTTAATCGAATAGTTCTAAAATATACCTAAGTAGCACGGGGGGATTTTCCTGATGTTACTGGCGATCGATGGGTAGATTTGCATAAGCGACATTGAATCGCGACTCCCGTGCGCATCTTGCAGACTTTCGAGGGGAGCCGAAGTGTTGGTACGTCTGGGGGACTCGGCCCTCATAGGTTCGATGATCCGAAGGCCAGCGAGATTGGCAGAGAGATGCGGGAGGTCCGAATGCGGCGGCGGCGGTGGCTGGTGCGTTGGCCCAGCGGACGAGCGTGCCATGCCGTCCTATGCAATATCAGCGGCGAGCTTACCACAGACAACACATGCGAGTGGAGCAAACATACTCTGTTGTCTACACCGACCTGCGTACCAGTACTTGAGGTCGAAGGCTTCGAGCCGCTGGTAGTGGCTGCAGCTGCGGGAGCGACAGTCTCCGACGGAATGGTAGATGGAGCAGTGTTGTCTTCGACGGGGTAGGACCCGAAAGGCAAAGCCCTAGATGAGATTCCCTCCCCAGCATGACGCAGGTGATCGGCCTGTAAAGTGCATACATGAGGACGAATAGAAAGGACGCGATCGCGTCGAGCGAATACGACGCCAGGAGACGAGGCTTATTCTACTCACGATGCGGGCAATCAAGTACTCGTCTAGAGTCCCAACGAAGCGAGGAGAGGTCAAGGGCAGAAGCAAGCAGCCCTCCGAGAGAGGATTGTACTGAGACGTCATGGTTCAGCAGCGACACACCACGACGAGCACGTTCTGACTGGTCACTGCGACGCCAGCTTCGAGACTTTATACTCGAGCGTAAACCGCATGGGGCAGAAACACATTTGGTACGAATCAGATAGGCGGAGTTTCTACACCGCAGACGTCTGCCAAGATTTCATCAGTTTCGAAACGTGTACGAAGATTTGGGTGAGGACCTAGGCATTTCGAAGCGAGTCGGAGGACAACGTGGTATTTGGTTGCCTTCTGGGTGCCCTCATGGAAAGGCATATTATTCGCTATTGTTCCGTGCTCGCCGTTATGGTGTCGATCCCAGGGTTGCCACGAGTCACTTCCTGAACGAACCAGAGCGGACTAGTCTGCACCGCAAAACGTCGGTGCATTGGCGTCATTTGTGATGTTGTGGACACGGGTTGTTTGTACGTACGCTCCTGGTCTTCGCGGAACAACTGATGAGATTCTTTTTGGGAAGCATGTACAGGTCTCGGCGGAACATGCCTGAGATACCTCAAGCTCTATTGTTCAGTGCTAGTCTCGTACAGCACTACGTACTAGCACTCACCGCCGTTAAATTGAGCTGCTGGTACTTTGTGTGCTAAATCTTTGCGTCACCGTAAGCGGCCGGAAAGAATTAGCGGACAATCGACTGAGGGGTATGAGTGTATGAATGGCGTCGTGGATGATCGTCGTCCGTCCAGATTCGTCATGGCATCTTCGGACATCTACAATTCATATTGTGTCGCCCCAGAACGCTGTCGTATCGATTCGATCAGCGCGAGAACAAATGCACCATGAGGCTTTCATACCTCGAGCTGCGATACAAACGCACTGCCCAGTGAATGAGTCAGCTGTCCGAAAATGGATTGGTTCTGAAGCGCACCTGTGATCACAGGCTACATGGAAGCGCACCGTAGGTCTGAAGATGTCATGTTGCAATGCCCAAAGTCTTCGGTCTAACGTCTGTCGAGCTTCGATCTCTTCGCGAACCAGCAACAGCGGCACCGGCAGTCACCGGGACTGAACAACGAAACCATCGCGACAATCGCGAAAGGAGTCCTGGAGTAGCTCTCGTAGCGGTCCCAGATATGAGGGAACGTAACTATGGCGGTGCGACATCTGGCATGCGGCTGTGTCCTCCGAGGGGAAGCTTGTGGAAGGCAGCTGTTGGACGTTAATGGCGAGCTCCTGCTCTGAGCGGGTAGCATCAGGGTGTACGCGCCGGGTGTTGTTCCGACATGACTAGATCTGATCTGAGGTCTGCGTGCAGAAATTGTGCAGCGCTTGAATTGGCAACAACTGTGACTTGGGGCGCACTGGCAGGGAAGTCCTGGGGGGAAGTCAGCTGGATGGTAGAAGAGTAACTCCATCAAGTTCACCGAGTTATGCCTGGACATCCATGACAGGCAGCCGCACCACCATTCTGTATAATTTCTGAGGGACCGGGGGTGGCTGCGACGCCCCCGACTCGGAAAGACGGCGGTGTTCAAACGTTCAAGCTCGAGTAAAAAGTACACTGGCATTGGCAACGGCCTGAGGGAATTCTTAGCGCTCAGTTCTGGTGCACAGGCGCCCGTCTATGACAAATATGTACAAAGCGAACCTACTCGAGTCCCTTAATCCCTCCGCAACGAGCCGCCGAGTCCCGTTCGCAACCGACTTCTCTGGTCGCTCTCCTATCTCGCTCTCTCGTAATAGACAACTCCGCAAGGCTCAGCCTCAGAATCCGTTGTATCAAAGAAACGGTTCGAGCTGGGTGAAGCCTGGGGCGCGGGCTGACGCCACAGTTTTAGCCGCTGTATAGTGGTACATTCAACTTTTGGGGCACTCCCTACCTTGCCTTTCGCAGCGACGACCACGACCTCACGTTACCATGTCAACGATTCGCAGGTAGGAATATCGTATAATCCATCCTTACACGTCAGCTAACCTCCCTCAGCCTTCATGATCTCAACGAGGACGTTCTGCACCGCATTCTGGAACAAGTTGTTGCACTCAGAAGCAACACTTACGATCTCAGTGTTGCCCTCAAAAATCTGTCCATCACATGTAAACGAATGCGCTCGCGCTGCATGCCCCTTCTCTTTCAAAGATGTGAGGTGAGGATAAGTCGCGGCAGCGTGCCACCAGCGAACATCCGCCCACACGTCAGGTCAGGCCACCTATTGCCTCGTCCGTTCGTAATTATCTTAACCCGATCGCATCAAAGGCACATCCACTACCTACGCGCCTTCTACAACTTTGACGAGCTTTGCGCTCGCGGCTACTACCATGCCGATAACATGCCGTTCTTCGACCCCGTCAACCGGACGGCCACCCCGCCTCCATTCGGTCTCGAGCTTGACTACCTCCCCGCGGTGCGTTCTGTCGCGTTTGAACTAGCCCAGGGAGGTGTACCGTGGTTTGTGATCATGAAATGCCTAGATCACCCTAACCTCACGTCTATCTCTATCGACGAGGAGTCAACCTGGCGGTGTACGACACCACTCTCCATCCCGCCGGACCTTTCACTCCATGGCTTCCGGCTTACCGAATTCACATACACTACATCTCAATGGCGCGAGACCGAGAGCCGGATACGAGGGACAGACTTACAGCCGACGTACACTCAAGAGTCAATCTATCTCCGTGCCCTTGTTCTCGCCATGTCCGACACCGCCGAGTCGCTCACCCTCCCCGTCGAGACGGCGCCGCTCTTCGAGATGGCCGCCATAGACTGGCCCCGCCTGCGTATGCTATCACTCATCGGAGAGTATACCCATCCAGATCAGTGTCGCGCCATCCCTCTTCTTCTTCCGCGCATGCCATACCTTCGCTCCCTCTCGGTCAAAGTCATCCAACGTGAAGGGACGCGGCATCCTCGCCTACTCCAAGCACTCCCGGAGACCAGCTTCCGCCTGCGCTCGTTGGCGGTCTCGTATCCAGACCCGGCCGACCCGATCTTCTTGAGCATAGGAGACGGTCTAACGTCTCTCTCGCTCTGTGACAGTCCCAGGCACTACTTTCAATCGCGCTACAGTTCCGAGTCTCTACTCGCAATATTCCCCACCCTCACCTCATCCGAATGTTTGACTATCCTGAAGCGCATCTCGGCGCCTCAGCTATCGATCCTAGAGCTAGTCTATGAAGCCGACGCCGCCGAAGACGAGCTCTTGCAATACCTCCCCCGCGCGTTCCCGCTCCTCCAGGAACTCGAGCTTCACCGGTATCCAGCGTCCTCGGCAGACGCTGTCCCCTATGTGAGTTTCGTTCATACCGCAACCTCCCCGTTACTCACTGCAGCCTCAGTTGCACATCACGCGCATGCTGACCGCCATCAAGTACCTACGCGCGCTATACCTCAACCTCGACATCACCGAGGATGTCTACAAGTCGTGGAAGGCGCCCCGCAACCGCAAGCTCCAGGACCAGCTTGTCCGGAGTCGAAACCAGCGCGGGCGGGAGCTCGTCCGTGTCCTGCAGAGCTGCGAGCACTTCGAGTACGTCGCGCTGCCCATCCACGCGCTCTACGCCGGCGTGTGGGTGCTGTACCGCCCGGCGTGGTGGTCTGGCTTCAACGTCGAGCACGACTCGCCATATGCAGTGTGAGCATTCCTCGTCCCTTCCGACGCGA
The DNA here is from genome assembly GCA_001895945.1 of Trametes pubescens. NCBI lineage: Eukaryota > Fungi > Basidiomycota > Agaricomycetes > Polyporales > Polyporaceae > Trametes > Trametes pubescens. The sequence continues at coordinate 53,695 of MNAD01001700.1, forward strand.
CAGACGCTGACTGCCCGCGCAGAGATTCGAAAGCACTTCAGCTCAAGAAGTATACATACCGATGATGCGAGGTGCCCTCATGGAGTCCCTCGCGAGCCCCTCTGTAAGGATCGCGCCTCACTTTCTATCCTATGTCAGTACCATGATACTTATGACCCTCACTAGTTTTCGGGCCCCGCATGCACGTCCGACGTTTACCGCTTACCCAGGGCATCCTCGCTATGTATCCGGTTCATGCGAGTTAGCTGAGGACCGGGCCTGGCTGGCAGTTGTCTGGTCGTACTAGAACACTTGCTTTCCATATATCTTTGATACCAATGAGCCCAAACACAGGGTCCAATATCCGAGAGGGTAGACAGGAATCCAGGAGCACTACAACCCAGCGATTCCATACAGTCTCAATATACCTGCAAGCGCCCGACGGGGGCCGTTAGCATAACAAACACGTACAAAGCGCTAGAAAGCCGCCAGCGGCACTTACTCGGTCCCTCCTTGCGCACCCTGTCACTGGCTCACGTTAACGGCCACCTCCCGGTCATTTTCTCGGCCTCTCCTCTCCTTTGCTCTGTCTGTCCGTCCGTCCGCCTGCCTGTCATCGTATACTAGGCAACTTTGACGACTTCGGATTCTGATTCAACAATATTGACTGGGTGAAGCTCAAGCGGACCAGCGTCGCGCGTCACTTTAGCTGCACTGTACATGTATAGTGTCTAAGTATCTCGCCGGGCCCTATCCAATCTCAGCCTTTCGCTACGCCGACGATCTCGCTTCACTATGCGCACGATTCTCAGGTAGGAATTGTCAAACTCGCTTACGCACATCTGCTCACCGCCTGCCACAGACTTGATGATCTCAACGAGGACGTCTTATACCGCATCCTTAAACAGGTCGCAGCTCTCAGAACGCAGACCGATGAAAACAGCATTGCTCTCAAGAATCTATCGGCCACGTGCAAGCGCATGCGCTCGTACTGTATGCCCGTTCTCTTCCATGAGTGTCAGTCTATAATCCGCTTTGGCGGCGTCCCGCCAGAGACCATCCGCCCCCACGTCAGGTTAGCTCGTACGCCAATGTCACCCTTACGTCTGCCCTAATTCGCTCACACAAAGACACATCAAATACATGCGCGCATTTCATAAGATCGAAGAAGTTTATGCTGCTGGATACTATAACGGCATCATGGTACCTATGCCATTGGTCGATTCCTCCGGCAACAGGATCATCAAAACCCCTCCCCCTCCTCCATTTGGTCTCGAGCTCGACTACCTTCCCAACGTGCGTGCCGTCACGTTTCTCATGTGCCCGGGAGGCGTGCCCTGGTACGCTTTTACGAAATGCCTGGAATATCCTAACGTCACGTCTATATCTATCGACAAAGATTCGGCGTGGCTATGCACCCCATCGCCTCCCACCCCGTCCGACCTGTCACCGACATCCCTCGGCTGTCGGCTCACGGAATTCATATACACACCATGTCAATGGCGGGAGACCCAAAGCCGTTTGCGGAAGACAAATATACAGCCGGCGTACGCCTACGAGATGAGCTACCTCCACGCTCTTGTTCTTGCCATGTCCGACACCGCCGAGTCGCTCGCCCTCCCCGTCGAGACTGCACCGCTCTCGGAGATGGCCAATAAGGACTGGCCGCGTCTGCATACGCTGTCACTTACCGGGCGATATACTCACCCAGATCAATGTCGCGCCATCTCCCTCCTCCTTCTGCGCATGCCGAACCTGCGCTCCCTCTCGATCAAAGTGATGCAGTCCGAAGAGATTCGACGCCCCCTCTTGCTTAAGGGACTTGCTGAGACTAGCTTCCATCTACGGTCGTTGACGGTTGCGTATCCGAACCCGGAAGACCCAATCTTCTCCTGCATCGGAGACGGCCTGACTTCCCTCTCACTCCGCGATAGCCCGAGGCATTACTTTGCATTACGCTACGGCTATCGGTATCTCCCCGCAATATTCCCGATCCTCAGCGCGTCCGAATGCCTGGCCATCCTGAAGCGCGTCTCTGCCCCTCGGCTCACGGTACTTGAACTAGTGTATCAGGCCGACAGCACTGAGGACGAGCTCCTGCAGTATCTTCCAAAGGCGTTCCCTCTTCTCCAAGAACTCGAACTGCATCGATACAAAGCAAACCTTAGAGACACCATCCCATACGTGAGTGTGCACACGAACCCGATAATCCACGCTCACCTTGGCTATAGTTGCATATCGCACACACGCTGATGCTCAACAAGTACCTACGCGCGCTCTATCTCAACGTAGACATCAAAGAGCGTGCGTACCGCTACGGCGACCCCGACGCTGACATGGGGAAAGCTCGCAGCAAACGTGGGTTGGAGCTCGTGCGCGTCTTGCAACGCGGCACGTACTTCGAGTACGTCGCGCTGCCCCTACATACTCACTCCGCCGGCATCTGGATCTTGTTTCGCCCGGCGTGGTCGCCCGACCGGACCGTCGACCGGGACTCGCCGTACGGGATGTAAGTGTTCCTTGCCGTCTCAACGAGACGGGCGCTGATCGCCTACACAGAGACTCACTTGCGTATCTTCGCAAGGTGCACAGACATGCTAGATGATGTTCGGTACTCTTACGGTACCGCTCACTCATTCGTATTCCTTACTCTCATGCCCTCTTTGCCCTACGACATCCTGAACAAGTGTGGACATTCCGCCTGGTAACCTGAGAGTAAGACGCATATGCGGTCGTCCTAGCCATGCCCTCCACCTGTCGCGCCAACCTCGTGGCGTGCGCGGCGTATAGAGCTTGCGCGCGAAAGTGAAAGCAGGCATGTAAGTGCCTCCGCAATATTAGTGATCACCAAGTCATGAGTATGCGGCAACGTAGCTCGCATAAAACCGTATACAAGCTTGCTAAGAGCGGCGACAAATACATACAAAGTGAACATATCATTCGCACATATAGTCCCGCTGGGGATCATCGATTAGCAGTTCTTCTCTCTCGCGATAGACGACTTTGCAGAGCTTAGACTCAGACACCATCGCACCAAACAAACGATTCCAGTGAAGTCTCGACGGTTGGGCGCCACACGTCCAGCTAGCGTCCATCAGCTGCCGTACATCGCTGCTACATTGTCTATTCTTTCATCGTGACGACCACGACGCCACTCCACCATGCCGACGGTCACCAAGTAAGGATATCATACACTTGATTCACCCTTGCACGTCAGCTTACCACCTTCAGACTTTGTGATCTCAACGAGGACGTTCTGTGCCGCATCCTGGAACAAGTCACCGCTCTCAGAAGCAGCACCTATGCTCTCAGTATTGCCCTCAAGAATTTGTCTACTACATGCAAATTCATGCGCTCATATTGCATGTCCCACCTCTTCCAAAATTGTCGGGTGAGGCGTAGCCGCGGTGGCGTACCACCTGAGAATATCCGCCCACACGTTAGGTCAGGTCACACCATCACATCATCCCTGTGTAGCTATGTTAATTCAATTGTACCACAGGCATATTTGCTACCTACGCTCGTTCTATACGTTCGACGAACTCTGCTCTTGCGGCTTCTACCATGCCGATAACATGCCGTTCGTCGACTCTATCAACCGGACGGCCCCCCGCCTCCATTCGGCCTCGAGCTCGACTACCTTCCCGCCGTGCGTTCCGTGATGTTTGAGCAAGCCCAGGGCGGCGTACCGTGATCTGTGATCATCCGATGCCTAGAGCACCCTAACATCACGTCTATCTCTATCGGTGAAGGTTCGACATGATGGTGTACCACACCACTCCCTATCCCGTCTAGCCTTCTACGCCACGGCTGTCGGCTCACGAAATTCGTATATACACCATCCCAGTGGCGCGAAACCGAGAGGCGGATACGGGGAACAAACACACAACCGACATACGCACAAGAGTCAACCTACCTCCGTGCTCTTGTTCTCGCCATGTCCGATACCGCCGAGTCGCTCACCCTCCCTGTCGAGACGGCGCCGCTCTTCGAGATAGCCGCCACAGACTAGCCCCGCCTACGCGTGCTATCGCTCATCGGAGAGTATACCCATCCAGATCAGTGTCGCATCATCCCCCTTTTGCTTCCGCGCATGCCATACCTTCGCTCCCTCTCGGTCAAAGTCATCCAACGCGAAGGGATGCAGCATCCTCGCCTGCTCCAGGCGCTCCCCGAGACTAGCTTCCGTCTGCGCTCGTTGACGGTATCATATCCAGACCCGAACGATTCGATTTTCTCCTGCATTGGGGACGACCTAGTGTCTCTCTCGCTCTGCGACAGCCCACGACACTACTTTCAGTCACGCTACAGCTCTGAATCCCTCCTTGCGATATTCCCTACCCTCACCTCATCCGAATGTTTGACCATCCTGAAGCGCGTCTCGGCCCCTCGGCTATCGACCCGCGAGCTAGTCTATGAAGCCGACGCCGCCGAAGACGAGCTACTGCAATATCTCCCGCGCGCATTCCCACTCCTCGAGGAATTCGAACTCCACCGATACCCGGCGTCCCCGGATGACAGCGTTCCACATGTGAGCTCCCTCCCTACCGCAACCTCTCCGTTACTCATCGTGCTCCTAGCTGCACGTCACGCGCATGCTGACCACCATCAAGTACCTGCGTGCGCTATACCTCAACCTCGACATCACGGAAGACATCTATGAGTCGTGGAAGGTGCCGCGCAACCGCAAGGCACACGACCGGCTCATCACGAGTCGTAATGCGCGGGGGCGCGAGCTCGTCCGCATCCTACAAACCGGCGAGCACTTTGAGTACCTCGCGCTGCCGGTCCACGCGCTCTACGCCGGCATGTGGACTTTGTATCACCCCGCGTGGCGGCCTGGCTCTAGTATCTGGGCCGAACATGACTCGCCTCATGCGGTGTGAGCATCCTTTGCCCCTCTCAACCTCGACGTGGCAGACACTGACAGCCCGCGCAGAGACTCCATAGCGCTGCAACTCAAGCCGTACTACTACTACAGATAATGCGGGGTGTTTTTCCGAACCCCTCCCATCGTTGCGTAGGGCCGCTACATCGGGCGATACTTTGGGGCGATACCTGTCACACAGCCGACTGTTACTGCTTATACATGACGTATTCTTCAGCTCTCCAAATTGTAACATACATGGTCGCTACTAGCTCGTACGTGCTCATAACTCATTGTACTAGCTGAAACATGGAACCCAATTGAAAGTCAAGCACCTAATGTACAGCAAAGCGTCGGGGCGGTACTCTCAGCGTGTTTCAACTTGGGCCTGGTTACGCGCACGGTCTTGAAATGGACTATCCAGTGTGCGTGTGCGGTACCGCCCAGCGACGCACGCTATCGTAACACTCCTTTCTCTTCTCCCCCAGCGTTCTTCTGTCTTCAGCTCCGAATAGCTGGTTGAAAATGTCGGCCTCAATGCTGTCCTCGGAAGGGTATGAGTATGCGTCTCCTGACGGGCTCTCCCAGAATTCGGTCAGCCTAACCGCAAGCGCCGCCCGGTGCCAATGTCCGTTTATCGTCAGCTTGCCTTTTCCGGCCACATCAAACGTGTGGAAGAGGCAAGTCCCGCCGCCAGTCGCATCCGGGGCATGCAGCCTGAGGTGCACGGCTCGTATGTTCGGGAACGGCTTGAAGAGGTTGTGCCACTTGTAGAACGTCAACTTGACGTTGCTGAGGGACACCGTCAGGTGGCGCACGCCGAGCAGACTATTGGGGGCGAGCCAGTCGTCACTGAGGTCGACGGTCTTGTCGGCGGCTCGCGTCCATTCCCAGAGCACCTGGACGCGCTTGTCGAAGTCGGATATCTCGAACGTGTAGCGCTTGTGGTCGACTCCGCCGACGAGCAGGGGGGTCACGGCGTAGGTGATACAGGCGTGATTCGTCTTGTGGGTGGCGCCGGAGAGCATGGCACGCAGTGGTGCGATGATCGCCGAGCGGGGGTGCGGGAAGGACACATGTATACGCATTTCGTGCCGTGGTATGGCGAGCTTGGAGAGAACATCGTCCACTGCTTGCGATAAGTAGCCGTGGATGGTGACCTGCTGTATGAGTGGCAGCCTGACGAGCGTCGTGGCTTCTAAGCTCTCGTGAAGGACGAATCGGTGGCAGTTGTTGTTGGTGACCGAGAGTGTTCGGAGGTTGGGGGTGGAGTTCAGGAAGCGCAGCAGCGATCTGAAAGACACCTTCCAATTGGTTTCGACCACGAGATCGCGCAGTCGCTCCATCGTGTTCAGGGTGGACGGAAGGTCGATGGGGCGCAGGAAGTCATGCTCGCGCGTTTCGGAGAGTACCGCTAGTGGCCGCAGACGCGACGCGTCGAAGAACATGGAGAGAATTCGAGGGTTGTAGTACCGGATGACCTTTTCTAACGTGTTCATGTTGATCGCTTGAGGTCGCGTCGCGTCGCAGGAGGAAGCTCCTGTTTCTTGACCCTGTTCTGGAGCCAGAAACAGAATCCGGCTAGAACGCGGAACGCGGAAGATGTACTGCAGGCGCAAGGCTGGAGTGTGTGGCGAAGACACAACTGGCTGGGGCTCGTCGGACGTGTGGAATGTGAGCTGTGCGATGTTCAGAGTACGGAGTCCGTCAGTGCGAACCCGATCTCTGCCAATATCGGGGCGTATCATGACGAGTGTTGTAATCTTGCTGGCAGGTTGAGGATTATATGCAGATGTCTGCGTAATGAGTCGCACTTGAATGCAGGGATGTTTAAGGGAGGATTGCTGACGCCACACCTCAAGGGAGATGGCCATGGGAGGGGGCGGTTGCTGAGGGTTGCTGGGGCTGCTAGTGAGCGCTAGCGCCAGTGGGCGCTTGAGTACTGGTGCTCACCACATGCCTCTTTCACTTCCTCACCGACACCGTTCACCCGCTCATGCAACCTCCTCCTCTGTCCCCCTCTGACAGACTACGACGTAAATTTCCATCAATCGCTTTACACAGAGCTGGAAGCGTTCCCTGAGGTCGCGTTTTAACCCCCGAAGTCCTGAGTCCCGAGCGAATACCCCCGCTCCTCGCGGCCCGATGATGGCTGATAGGTAGGAACTCTGAGAAAGCCATCCTCCTACTGCAGCTTGCTCACTTATACCTAGATTTAGCGGCCTCAACGGGGACGTCATCTACCACATCTTGGAACACGTAGCGGTGCTCAGCAGACACACTGGTCGCATTAGTGCTCTCAAAGCCATGTCCCTCACATGCAAGCGTGTGCCCTCACATTGCGTACGCATCCTATTCCGTAACTGCTTTGTATGGTCGTCATCCAAAGTCCAAATTCCGCCGGAGTTCATACGCCCGCATGTCAGGTCCGCTCGCTCGGTCATATCATCCCGTGTGGTCCTTCTCATCCCCCTAATTATAAGGCATATTCTGTACATAGGCCTCTACTACTCCATCGAGGACCTCTATGCATGCGGATATCTGCATCAGGACAATATGCCAATATCCGGAAAATATACAGTCACCGATGATCCGTGTCATTTCGGCTTGGAGATGGACTTCTTCCCCGCCCTCGAATCGGTCACGTTTGGCATTGCTGCTGGAGGCGTCCCCTGGTACGCTATCAAGAAATGCCTGGAGCACCCCACGGTCACGTCCATCTCCATCGGGCAAAATTCAACGTGGATGTGCGCGCCACCACCTATCCCTTCCGATATCCCGCCACATGTCTATGGGCTCACGAAGTTGTCATACACTCCATCGCAGTGGCGCGAGACCGGGAGCGTGGAACGCAGGACAGACCTACGACCGACATACGCATTGGAGTCAAGCTACCTTCGCGCCCTTGTTCTCACCATGTCCCATACCGCCGAGTCGCTCACCCTCCCCGCCGAGACTGCGCCGCTCTCGGAGATGGCTAATATGGACTGGCCGCGCCTGCATACACTGTCACTCGTCGGGCGATATACTCACCCAGATCAATGTCGCATTGTCCCTCTCTTGCTCCTGCGCATGCCAAACTTGCGCTCCCTCTCGATCCAAGTGATGGAATGCGAAGGGATGTGGCGACCGCCTTTGCTCAAACAGCTCCCCGAGACTGGCTTCCGTCTACGCTCGTTGACGGTCTCGTACCCAAACCCGGAAGATCCGATCTTCTCTTATGTTGGAGATGATCTGACTTCCCTCTCGCTCCGCGATAGCCCGAGGCACTACTTCCAGTCACGCTATGTCTATCGAGCTCTTCCAGCGATATACCCGATCCTCAGCGCGTCCGAATGTCTGGCTATCTTGAAGCGCATCTCCGCTCCTCGGCTCCTGTTTCTCGAGCTGGTCTATCAGACCGACGCCGCTGAAGACGAGCTCCTGCAGTACCTGCCGCACGCGTTTCCGCTCCTCGAAGAGCTCGAACTGCACCGATACAAGGTGCACCGGAAAGACACCGTTCCCTACGTACGTCCGCGCCCGGCGGCGACACCTGCGTCTGCGTGTACTTATCCGCCTTAATATCTAGCTGCACATCGCGCGCACGCTGACCGCCGTCAAGTACCTGCGCGCGCTCTACCTCAACCTCGACATCACAGGCAGCCCGATGTGCCCTTCGTGGATCCAGGACGGCCTCGACAACAAGTGCGCGGACCGGCGCGACGAATGGGGGCTGGAGATCGTCGACGTGCTGCAGGCCGCCGAGCTGGGCCGCTTCGAGTACGTCGCGGTGTTGCTCCACTCGCGCAGTGCGGGCTACTGCGCCATGTATCGCCCGTCGTGGTGGCGCGACCGGCGCGTGGACTACGACTCGCCATACACCATGTACGCAGTTCGCTCTCCGTCCGGTCGCGCAAACGCTGATCGCTTGCACAGAGACTCTGACGCTTTCGTTTTGGGCCGCAGACCCGGATTCAGTCGTTAGGTATGCGCAGTATGCCACACTGTCAATCCCCCTTGCTCCCTACTTCAAATTGTGCGGGGCCGACAAGTCGCTGCTCGCATCCCAACACAAGTTTTGTACGGACGCCACTCTATCTCGCGCTCCCGGTCTACTATCACCTTCTGCTTGCTTTTTTCTTTCGGTTATATCCGATTGACCGACTCCGGTCTTCTTTCGCATCATATCCCAGACCCTCCCTCTTCTCCCTCGTCGACAGCAGCTCTGTATACTTATGTCTTTCACGTGTATACCACCTCCCACTTTCTTCAATGTACAGTATGCAGTGTTCGCTTGAGAGTCTGGATCGTTTTTTGATGTTGCACGTTATTTCCGCTGCTTACTTGCCATAAGGATCGTCGCTTTGCTCGTAGTTTTGTGTAAGGTCCTCCTTATGCGTCTCTTGGTTATCGGGTAGCGAAATCCATCATATTCACGCGTCGCCGCAGGGACGCTAGGAGTAGCAATACAAACAGGGAGTATATACGGCAGTAAGTAGCTATAGCGGGTCACAAGCACAACACAGTCCGGATAGCAATATAACATTCGGAAGAGACGGGCCAAACAGGGTTCTACGACTCGGCAGGGGGGTTCAGTCGTGCGTTCACTTTCTGGCGATGCTGTCGATTTTTCAGGTGGACCTCGAAGTTCTGGAGCGACTCGCCCGGTCCGGGGGTATAGTGCTGCAGACGCGGTGTGGTGTGAACGGATGTCCGGTGAGAGACGTCGGCGATATGACCACGTACCTTGCCCGGGCAGTCGGTACACTTGATGCGGAACTCGTACACGCCGCTCGTCGCGTTCTTGCGAATGACGGCCTCGAAGTTGTCGTCAGGGTACCTGGCCTGCATCGCCGACAGGCAGTCCGCCAGCCACTGTGGCGTGGAGAGCTGGTGGGGACGCATCAGAATCTGCACTGAAAGGCACCGGGTTTTGCACACCTACCGGTGGATTTTGAGCAGGGGGCGCAGACGGCGCTGCGCGTGGGGGAGAGGCTTGTGGTGGGGAGATCACCCGGGTTTGGGCGTCACTGGACACGGACCGGGCGGGCGGCTCAGACTCCGGGGGCGCTGGAGGGGCAGATCTGGAATGCGCGCCGCCATTCATCTTGACCCGCTGGGCGAGCGGCGATTCCGACGTGCTCGATGTGTCAGAGACTGGTGATACTGCTCTGTCTGCGCTATCAGGTACGATAGATGGCCGTTCCTGCGGAATGGACGAAGGCTCCGGTTCGAACTTGGGCTTGGAGGGACCTGGAGTCTCCATCTCAGCGTCCTCGTCCATCGGCTGGGACTTAGGCTCATCCGCGATCGTAGACTGCGGACGCTTCCTCTTGGAGTTCGACTTCGCCTGCTCCTCTGCCCTAATGATCCCCAGGTGATGGTCGGCACTGGAGTTGTACTGAACGGGACGGGGCCGACGATGGCGATGCCAGTACTTGCCTGCATGCCTCGTGAGCAAGCAAAGCGACGTGCAGTGATGTCCAACTTACCACAAGTACCGCACTGCGACTTGTCGCCCAACGGGCCCTTCCGACGGCCGACGGCAATGCTCTCGGGACAACCACAGTTGGAGCAATGCCAGACGCCGTCGATCATGTTCGCATGCTGCCCATCAGCGTACTCCTTCTCTTTGGCTTCCCTCTCGAGCTCCTTCGCGCGTTTCGCAGTGAGGACGACCTTCGACCCTTGTCTGTCGATGCCGCTGCTACTGGGAGCGGGGAGATCGTTCTCGAGAGGTGGCGGAAGAGTGGAGATATCGGCGGCCGTCGAAGGCGTCGGCGCCTTTATATTTGCCCGGGGACGAAGTACGGAAGCCGGATATGAGGGGGGTTTGAACAGCCCCTTCGGCTTCTTCTCTTTGGTGGAAGGAGTGGGAGCGATGGGTGTGAGCGGCGCAGAGGGCATCTGGGGGAGAATAGTGGTGCCATTCTCAGACGCGACCATATTCGCGATGGTGAGGGACGCAGCAGCGGCCGCAGCACGTCTCGATGTAGGGGCAGCGGCCGCAGCCGCGAGCGCGAGGGCAGCGGGTGACACTTCTGGGAACCCAATGGCAGGCGTACGGAACGTCTTGGGCGGCTCGCGGTCAGGCAGTGCGACGCCTCTGCGTCCACGCGTCGTCTTCCTCTTGCGGCGCGCAAGCTCCTTCTCGCGGTCCTTCTCATTCTTTTCGATCTCGCTTTCGCTAAGATACTGAAGGATCGGCGTGAAGGCCTCGACCTGCTCCATCGAGCGTGCACCCGACACCAGGGATGGGAGAAGAGACATCCGGAGGTCGTCGTCTTGGACGGCAGAGCCATCCGACGGATGTCCGACCAGGAAGAGCGACTTCTGGTAGATTTGGACTTGCTCTCGGATGGAATGCGCAATCGCCGTTCTGCGCAATGATCAGTTCGACTCGCAGACATGCCTGCAGAACACTTGAACCGACTTACTTGAACTCTCCACCAAGCCCGAGATCCTTGCAGTAGATCTCCGCGAACTGCTCAGGGGTAGGATCGGAGTTCTCCAGATCCCACTCGAACTGATCTTCGAGTTTGACGGAGCCGACGATGATGTCCACCTGGTCATCGGGATTAGCCAACGCACATCACCGAGGGCATATATGCACATACCTTCACCAAGATACGCATCTCCTCGTGCATAAGGCTCTCATCCTCTTCGAAGTCGTCCACTGCCATAGGCGCATCACCGGATGCCCCGCTGAGGGCGTCTGGACGTTCAGAAGCTTCGTCTTTCACAATCTTCCTGCGTTTGCGGCTGCGGGTGTCGGGGGGCGGAGCCATCTTATACAGCGCCTTGGACCGCACGCGCTTCCGCCACCCTTCCCACCACGCCTCCTCATCCTCGGCGATGCTGCCCCGCAGGATCTCCTCTTCCTCTTCGATCATACCGCCGTCCTCGCCGAACGTGGTGGAGTGCGCCTTGTAGTCGCTGAGCTGCTCCTGGATCGACTTGGTGATGACGGCATGATAACTGGGGGCAAGGGCGTAGTCCTCAACCACAGACTGCGCGAAGACCTCTGGTGTGATGAGGGGGTCTGCGATGGCATTAGATAGAGCGCTATAATGCGAATGCCGGGTGTGACGTACCATTTAGGTTCCACACGAAGGTGTCTCGCATCTTATGATGCTCGACGTCAAACTCCAAGCGTATCGGCACAAGCTGTTCGGGCCGGTTGGCCTCTTCGTCGGGGACCCGTCTCGGGCTATAGCGAAGGCGGCCATCAGACGACAGCCCCAGAAAACCACTCGCGAAGCACTCACACTCTTAGTCCCTCCCGCCTTCCCACCCGCCTCTTGTCCCGGATCTCGCGTTCCTTCGACGATTTGAGCCCCGTCAACACGAACTTGTCCGCGCGCCGCCTGCGCTCTTCCGGGCTGGCGTTGAAGTCTCGTTCCCACCACGCGCGGGGCGCGCTCACGGTCGTCTTCAGCTCTTCCGTCATCCGCTCGCGCATCTTCTTATACCGCGCCTCGTATTCCTTGTCGGCCTTCATCCACTCTTGTACATGCTGGATCTCGTCCTCTCCCAGCGGCGGGATCGCCGTCTCTGAGTCCGCGAGCGGTACGACCGAAACACGGGTCACCTTCGGGTCCAGCTTGACCGTCGTCGGTAGAGGAGGCAGTTGCGGGATAATCTTGGTCACTGGCGCCGGCTGTGGTGCAGGCGAAGCTGTCGCCTTCCCGTTCGCGATACCCGGCACTGCTTTGGCAGGGACTCCACCACTTGGACCAACGATACCCGGCGATGTGAGGGATGCAGGCGGGAGTGACGGCTGACGCGCAGGTGTCTGCGGAACCGGGATCGGCGCATTGCCGTCCAGGAGTGCAAGGTTGCCCATGTTCGCCGCAGCGTTCATGTTCGTCAGGGACGTCAAGCCAAGCGGGCCGCCTCCTGTGACAGCCCCGAGCGGTGCCTGCGCCATGCCCATGCCCGATATGATGTTGAGCGAAGAGTTCGACGCACTTCCCGCAACCTGCCCGGGACCCGGCGGTCCACGAGGAATGACAGGCGGCGGCATTAATCCACCGCCTGCGCCGCCCATAAGCGACCCCGAGGAGACAGACGGCTGAGACTGCGAAGGACTGGGCGCAGGACCAACGTTGCCGCTGATACCCATGCCCGAGATGCCGGTGCCGCTCGTCGTGCGTGACATTTGGGCTGGCGTCGGGATGCTCGCCGGCGGTCCAGAGGAAGGCGCAGGAGTGGTTGCCTTCGCAGGAGGAGCACCAGGAGCCGGAGTTGCGGAAGCCTTGCGTTTCGCACCGATGTGAGGCGAGCCGGGTGCATGCGCACCACTGGCAGATACAGGCGCGGGTGCGATAGGCGTGAAGCCAGACTGTTGTGCAGAGGGCGACGTCTTAGGTTGCTGTTGCTGCTGGGCGTGCGACTGCTGCAGCTGCTGTGCCTGTTGGCGCGGGGTCTGAGGCGGAGCGTGACCCGTCGCGGTAGGTGGGCGACTAGGTACCTTCTGCGGATGGCCATGACTCTGCCCATCCCCTCCGTGCATCGACTGGCCTGTCCCGGGTCGTTGGGGCGTACCCGCAGGGCTCTGCGGGACGCTACCGTGAGGCATAGGAAGCGGCGCGACGGGAGCGCGCGGACTTGCTTGACTTGGGGTTTGCGGTCGGCCTCCGCCAGGGGTCGCAGACCGCGGACCTTGGCTCTGTGCAGTACCCGGACGAGAACCTGTCGCGGTGCCTGGTCGTGGACTTGGGTTCGGGAACTGCCCGCCGTGCTGTTGTGAGCTATGCTGGTGCTGTTGTTGAGACTGCTGCTGCTGCGGCATGTGCGGGTGCATGCCATGACCGTGAAGCGACGACGCAGTGCTTGGACGAGGAGGTATCGAGGAAGGAGGGGGCATCATCCCGGAGCCTCCGCCGAGCTGAGGTTGCAGCGCTTGCGGTGAATGGGCACCTTGATTCTGGCTCCCCGCTCCTGGGGTTGATGTTGGCGAGGTTTGCAGCTGTCCCTGCGAAAGGCGATGTGCGTGCGCGCTGAACGAGGCGGACGAGGGTGGGCGTGGCTGCATCTGGGCTTGAATCTGCTGTTGCTGTTGCTGTTGCTGTTGCTGCTGTTGCTGCTGCTGGAGCATTTGCATCTGCGAGACCTGCGCCATAGACATCCCGCCGATGTTCATCCCTTGCATTCCGCCGCCGCCGCCACTCATCTGTGCCATCATGGCCGCACGCTGCATCTGCATCGCTTTCACCTGCGGGTTCATTGGGTTCATCTGCGAGAGGTGCTGTATTTGTGCCGCGGTCGGGAACCCGCCCTGGTTCTGTTGCATCCCGAGGTTGGGGGTGGACGGAGCGGCGGGAGGCGAGCCATGCGACATGCTAGAGACGTTCGGAAGCGTGGCGGAACCGCTCGTAGGGGAGGTCAACGACGATGCGCCTGTAGAAGGAATTGTCAGATCGTGCGGAGCTTACGAAAGAAATACGGCGCACCCATGCCCATGTTCATACCGTTCATGCCACCCATACCCATGTTGTTCATGGTACCCATCCCGCCCATCATACTCATCCCGCCTCCTCCTAGATTCGAAGGGTTGATCCCGCCCATACCGTTCATACCTCCGCCACCGCCCATCATCTGTTGCTGCTGCATGAGCTGGGCGGGACTCATACCCATACCCATCCCGCTGCCTCCACCTCCTCCCATGCTCATCCCTCCACTGTTCATGTTCATTCCCCCGCCGCCCATGTTCATGTTCATCCCCATCCGTTGGGCCTGAGCCTGGGCCTGCATTTGCTGGTACTGCGCCATACGGCCGTTGTTCATACCGTTCATGCCACCCATACTGCTCATGCCGTTCATCAGCGCGGCGGGGTTCATCCCACCCCCACCTCCGCCGCCCTGCTGGAACATGGCCGGGTTCATGCCCATGCCTCCGCCGCCGCCTTGCCCGCCACCACCCATCGAGCGCATGGCGTGCATTTGCTGGATTTGCTGCGGGGAGAGGCCGGGTTGAGGTGTCGAATTCCCGCCGAAACCTCCGGCGAGGAAAGCGGGGTTGATGCCTTGCGGCATGTCCCCCTGGGGCGTGTTCATAACTTCTCTCGTGTGCGTAAGATCGAGATATTATGTACGAGGCGTGAGCATGCGTCGGTTGATGTTCGCGCGCGTTGTGTAGGGATATTTCCTGAATGAAATCCTGTTAACCGATGTTATGCAACGATATAAGGAGAGCAGGCTTGGCCAAAGAAGGGTTTGTTTGTGTTTTCCGATGCCTACGACAGCGACCGCAAGCGGAAAGGACTGCAGCGTCGAGATACGTGGGATACGCAAATGCACTACATTGGGAGATGGACACGACGAGCCCGAGGGCTCGAGAGCCGCTTTGCGGAACACGTCCGCGGGACGTGGTCCCAGAGCAGCAGAACAACCACGTGTATACTCGATATGCGTACTAGTCACGTCCGTCCAGGACCAGCGCGCTCCATTTGCGTGCCACGCACGGCGCGCTCAAGAATGCAACCGTTCAGCGCATTCTCAGCTATCACCACACCCACAAGGATTGGGACGTCTGATGCGTTGAGTTATGATGCCCACAAGGCCAGACTTTGTGGGGGATCCAGAAACAAACACCGCGGAGACGGCGGACGATGATTACTGGGTCATTCAAGACAGGGTTATAGCGCTCTTCCGGACGCGACATTCGCCCTTAGATTAAGGGCGAATGCCTAGAGTAGAAACGCCCGCAAAGCAGAGTGGCAGAACGGGGAAACGCCTTCATCGTGGCGGGAAAGACGCGTCGCATGGAGGGCGAAGACGGGACATGAGGAATTGTTTGACCACATACCTGCGCGAGCCCTGCTACGATCACGTTATCCTATGGACGGTGCTGGAAGGGAGGGGCGTCTGTCGGACGGGGGAACGTGTCAGCGGGTTGGTAGTGCGCGCGCGTACAGCATGTCGAACGAGAGGGGCGGGAGCGCGGCGGAGAGGCACGTGTTGGGCGGGAGGGGGAGGGGGACGCACGGAAGGAGTACTTACGCGGAAGGACCGGGAGAAACGAGGCGTGGATGGCGGGGCGATGAGGCGAGGCGGCGGTCGACAAGGGGCGTCGTGCTGACGAATACCGGCGAGAGCGTTGCCGGGAGAGAAAAGCGGCCGGGAAGGGGCACAAAAGGGAGGGCGGGAAGTGGGGAAAGCGTCTGAAGGGGAATACGAGCCTGGATGTATGCGTCCGCGCCGCCGTCTGGCTCTCCGTGTTATCGCGGTTCGCGGTTCAGTCAGAGTCCCAACCCGCACGCTGTCCTCTCACCAAGGGCAAACAGTCACATACACAGGTCACGCCCCGCCCGGCGCTCGTTGCAGCGCGCCGACTCGCGGCAACGGCTTGCTCGCTGCGCTGCATATCGACGACGGGGTTGTGGACGACATCTCCGGCGGGGACGCAATGACGGGCGGATGGTGGTCGAAGGACAAGGAGGAGCGCACGCCGCCTGACTGTGCGTCGAAACGACTCTCGTCCGTCTCCCCGATCTAGATCGTAGATCTCCTCAGGCTCGTCCCCTCGTCCTCCTCCTTCCTTCTCCTTCCCGACCCTGCGCTCCCCGTTCTCTTCTCGCCCTCACACGCTCTTCATCTCGCTCTGCTTCCTTGTGTACCACTCCAAATCCGCAGCAGACGCGCGTACAGACGGCGGCCCTCGCATACGGACCCGGTTCAGCCCGCAGCATCACCGCTGCATATATGCACGCAAACTGTGCTATATGTGTCTCGTCAACGAACGTCCATTCTCGAGTCCCTGGCAGGATTCATGCGCATTGCACGTCTGGAGGAAAGGTCGGGCAGGCGGTCCGCCGCGACTCGCCAGACGCCGCGCGCCCTGATGTTCCGGTACGCGCCCATCTCCATCTGCGCCTCAGCTTTCCAGCTTTCCATCATGCTTTCACGCTCATCGCAGTGCGAGGCTCGAGCGCGTGGTCCAAAATACCGTTACCTAGAGTCATATTTGACGTCCGGCGTCTCAGCCACGCTCGTACACGGTACGCTTCGGCCGGCCTTGCGGGATTCGGCGACCTCAAGTCGCGCACGGCGCCCTGCGCAGCGACGTTTCGCCCCCGCCGTGGCCCCCCTCCTGTCCCTCCGTCGCCAATTACGTAGTGCCGACCACCCAGGCCGTCCACCAACTCTCGGCACTTTTGCTATACATAACCGCCGGTGTACATAGTCGCGGTGGCGCCACCACGGTGCCTTACCGCGCGCTAGCCCTGATATGCGAAGGCAGTCGGCATCCACTTACCTTGCAAGTTTGAGGCGCTCACGCACTTGAGCGACAATGCGCAAACGAATTGTACCGCGGTGTATATACGATGGTGGACACGCGCTCATGTATGACCTTCTCAATTCAATCGTACCCAAGTTCCGGGCATGCTTCACACTGCTACTTAGCGTCCACAGCGTCATGAGTGGAAAAGTACGATTATATAGTTAGTTGCGAGACTCGCGTGTATATGTACAGTGCTCGCTCAGAGGGATACTGTGTAGCAAAAGAAGTGTAACTTAACCCTGCTTCGAACAAATATGAAGATACGAGTATTCGAATGAGTTTATGTATACTCTCACGGAAGGTCCATGTCCCTCAACTTTCTTCTTCCAAGTACGAGACCGTTCGGCACCGTGATTAGGCAGCAACAACTTGTCACATACCATGACCCAGCGCGAGGGGTGCGAATCTAGTCTGGCTCGACGTTGATGAGTAAACACACAGAGTTGAGTACAATGCGACCGGCGACGATCGTCTATAGCTATACGGTCCACTCAGTTATGCGACGTTTTGTTGTGATCTACTTCTACAAACATTCAGTATTCATCTCGACATACACGATTCACGGTCTTCTACGTTTGATCCTCTTCAAGATCGCCTGCGTCAGCCTCGGCTTGGTCGGTGCTCTCGGCCTTCTCATCCTCGGCGATGGGCGTCTCTGTGGCAGCTACAGCGACGGCCTGGTCTCTCTGCTTCTTCGCCGCAGACGCCTCCCGAGCGATAGTAGTGATGTCATCTCCAAATATCCTCAGGCTTAAAGCGCTACAACAAAAGTTGTCAGCAGTGATCACAGACATGGATATACGAGCCTACCTCTTTGCGCGCTTGTCGAGCATGAGAGTGAGCGAAACGTTCGACTTCCAGATTGGCAGGACCAGCTCATGCGTAAGCCTAAGTGACATACGGATACGGTCAGATTCAAGTTCATGAAGGTCTTCATCAGACCCCAACGAGCGGATGGAATGCAACTTACGTAGCACTTCCGAGCTGGCCAGGCTGGAACCGGACAACGTAGCTGCCGTTCGCTGGTACACGCGGGTCAGCGACGCCCAACATACGCCGGACTCGTGCAGCACGCACCTCTCGCTTCGATCATCGACCGGAACGGGTCCGCGAAGCCAGACGTGAGCGGGTAGTACGCCTCCATCAGCGTCTTGAGCACGGCGAAGTCCGCCTGCACGACGGCCTTGGGCCCGATGTAGGGCAGCACGACGGGCAGGCCCTCGGCGAGCACGCGGAAGTGCGATTCGGTGCCCTCGCGCTTCGCCTCGGTGCCCTCCTGCTTGCCGAACACCTTCGTGCCAGCGGTCATGAGCCGGATGCGCGCGTAGTCGTTGTGCTTGATGATGCTTTTCACGATGTCGTTCACGATGTATAGCGAGCGCACGGTGTCGCCGATCGGGTTCCGGACGAGCGTGTTTGACGCGGGGAAGTCCGCGCTGAGGTCGAAGGTCTCGCTGGAGGCGCACGGGGGTGAGTATCAGGCATCGACCAGGGAGGGGCACGGAAGGCCTTACGAGCATGCCGTAATGATGGGGTCGGTCGGGTCGATGAACGTATACGGGTTCTCCTTGAAGTGTGCGCTAGCTCCCTCTGCGGTTTTGCCCTTCTTGAAACGAATTTTGGGTTCCGAGTTAGACCCGGATGGCTTGTCCATGTCCATTGCTGCCGTGGGCTCATCTGTGGTCTCTTCTGGGACGGCTACCTCGTCTTCAGCGTCGTCCGCTTGGTCGTCCTGCGTGTCGCTGTCGAGCTTCAGCTTCTTGACATCGGACTTCTCGAGACCTTCGACAGCGTCCGCACTCCGCTTGCTCTCGCTGAGGGTCACAATTAGTCGAGAAAGGTGTTAGGGGTGATTTGACCTACCTAGAGGCGCTGGCCGCCGCGGGTGCCCTCGCCGGGGGTTTCTTCTGCAGGATCGCGATGAAGAAACCGCCAGTGTCCTGCAGGTGCGGATATATCCGGAAGCTAGGCGGAAAATCAGCATTATGGGATCTCGTGCCGGAGACGTACATACCAGCGCGTAAGATGCAGGCCCTCCGCCTCTTCCGCCGACGGTGGCCACTGCGTCTCGACCATCTTCGTGCTGTTGCGCTGCTCCTCATCGAGCGACTGTATGTAATCCGCGTACGTCGCAAAGTCGGTGTTGACCTCCCTGCTCACACTCGGCCGCCACGAGGTCATGCCGGGGCGATAGACGAGCCCAGGGAGGTGATTGGACATATCGATGAGCTCGAACCCTGCGCGAGAGCAAGACAATGAGCGACAATGCGCTGCATCTTCTGTGAGGTAATGATCGCACCTGGGATCGATTTCAGTGCAGCTGCGACCACTGCCTCGTTCTCGACTGGGTTAAGTGAACACGTCGAGTAGACGATGCGGCCGCCCTTCTTCAGCATGCGCATCGCCCGCTGCAGGATGCGGAGCTGCAGGCTAAGCGGGGCCGGGCCGTCCATCAGTTCATCTCGCGCGGCTCCGGCAAGAAGCAAAGAAGCAGGCGCACCTGTGCAGGCCGTTGCCGTCCATCGGGGACCAGTGCTTCCAGATGCCCGGGTTCTTGCGCATCGTGCCGTCACCGCTGCACGGCACGTCGCAGAGAATGCGGTCGAACATGAGCTGGTACTGCGTCTTCGCCGCGACGCGCGCCTTGGTGTGCTCCGGGAAGGTTGTCTGCTCCGAGGGAATCTTGATGGCAGGGAAGATCGACGCGTCAAGGTTCGTGACCATGAGCGCGGGAGAAGGTAGTCGGGCGGACTGGTGGATGAGGAGATGCGTGCGCTTGTACTCGCTGTCGTTCGCAATGAGAAGGCCGGACGGGATGGAAGAGGAGGTGATCGTGTCTTGGGCATGCAGGGCCTCCAACAGTTGCGCGGTCTGCCGGAATGAGCACATAACACGAACGAATGGCTCTGATAAACCCTACCTTCGACCCGGGCGCCGCACACATGTCGATGACCTAGATGCAAGAACGATTTTCTGCGGTGAGAGACTACTCTCATGGTTTACAGGCTCCCATACGCACCCTGTGATGTGGTTCCACCTCAAGGAATAGAGGCGGAAGCATACTAACTGCTTCCTGTCTTGATACATTTCCCTGTACACGATGCTGAGCCCTGTGCAGTTCTAACGGCTAGGTAGGCTTACCACTTCGGTCTCAAACACGAGAAAGGAGTGGAATTTTTTGAACTCTGGTGACTTACGGACTACTCTCTTCGCAACGTTGAGTTGCCAGGCGAGTCCCTCCGGATACCTATGGACTATCATGAGGACGGGGCGAATATCAAAGTTCGCTGTACGAACCAAGGAATCTGTTGTGGCGGGGATACAGCCTCCCCTTCGAACACCACGCCGCCGAGGTGCGGGACGTGAACGTCTCTAATTGTCTCGTTGAGCAGTCGCGCCGCCCTGTCGATGTTCAAACATGAGAATGAGGAGTCAATAGCAGTATACAGCACCCACTGACGACTCCCAGCTACCCTGAACGTGGTAGGAAGCGGATTTTTCAGAGTTTCGAGGAACGGCTCCCATTCGCTCTCGGGCAGGATGTTCTGTGCCCTGTAATATTTCTCGAGTCGTTCATTTTTCATGTGCTCGCGTTCGATCACATCTGTGCGATTCCACGCAGGATCGTCTCGACTGCCGCGTTTTTGGCCCTTGGAACCCTTTCCTTTCTGTTATTTTGTCAGCGTGGCACGAAGAGCGGTTCCCAATGTCCTACAGACCTTCTTTCCCATCGTGTTCAAGGTAGGAGCGCAGCGAAAAAATGAGCGCTTGATCGTTTGCAATTGTCGCTGGCAGGCCGCCAGGAGGATCGTTTGCGGGATGTACCGCTACTATCAGATGAGTAAGACGAATTTGTGTTCTCAACATTGGATTACCTTGGTCTGCCACAACTTACAAGACCGTCAGTACTGGGAGAAGGAGAGGCTGGTGACCGTCTACGACAAGTGTGAACAAGCATATTAGTTTTAGTGATCTTATCAGCTAACATTTGGTCAGTTACGTAAGTATAACATCCTACTAAAGATCACTTATCCAGACCTCATTGGCTAGTCCTTTTGACCTCCACCGCCAACATCTCTCCCTTGTCTCTCCCTCAAGACTCCCACCTTGTGATTTCATACACTGAGAACTACAGCGCCATTCATTTTGGGTTTAAACGAAGGCTTATGTGGGGTATGTGTGTCAGATCGTCGGAGACCGCTGGCGCAGCTGCGCTGCGAGTGATCCCATCCCAGTGGCGAAGACATGCAATATTGTGGTGCGGTGCTCGACACTATCCAGATATCCGTATTTTGCTTCTGACACGATGTTACAACACGTTAGCAGAGCTCAAGGCAAGTACGTGCAGGCAGAGCCTAGGCTTATCGGCCCGTGCTGCGCCAGCCACGCTCCAGACGTACGGCGATTGCTGTAACAGAATATAGGGCATGCTGTAGCTCATTGCCCTTGACTGCACTCCGATCCGGGACTCGGTACGACACCTGAAGAGACGACAACCCTGCGCTGGAAGCTGCCAGCTGCGGCAGCCCTTCGACTGCGACAGGACCTAGACCACTGCTATCTGAGGCTTCCTCTATATGTGCGATCTTCGTCAGGCGTCTCATGCAAGCTCTTGATCATCGTGGGATGCCGCTAAATGTACAGCCAAGCCTCGAGGTGGCCATTCACCACTTTCGCTGGTGCGGTTTGATGTTGTGGCGCCCTCTGGCATAACTTCGTTGGTCATCTGGTTGATAGGTAAACCACCTCAACACCACTCACTTATCTATATTTCTCTGTTATACGATTCAGAAGGCTCGCGTATAGGCGGGGTGTGATGCTGCAAGTTGCACCTCCTTGTATGATCACACTGTCCTTTGTAGCAAATGTCCGGGAATCACCTACTCACATCGCGCGGACCGTCCCAGCAGCGGCACCTAGCTATATCGCCGCAGCGCCTCCATTGTGTGCGCACGAGGGTGCGTGGCGGTCGAAACCCAGGACGAACACGAGGGATACACGATGCATCTCTTCCTTTCTCTTTCAGGCGCTCCAGTGGCTCCTCCGTCTCTTCGTACAAATACCCCGGGGCATTCGTCGGTCTGCCCATCGTAGCAGCCCCCTCACCTATTAGTATCGTACAGCCGTTGTAAACCACTCCTTCCGCACCTCAAACCATGGCGTACTCATCAACCTCTCGCTCTCCGTCCGCCACCGTCTCTTCCCTCTCATCGGAAGACAACAAGCACCACATCTTGTCTTACCTCCCGCCCAATTCGAAGGTGCTCGCCGCAGCGCCCGCGCGTATCTATCACTCAGCGTTTGGCGCCCCGACGGACTCGTGGACGTTCACGGGCCTACGCGGCACGTTGGTGTTTGGCCGGAACCACGTCAGCGTGTACCCCGACCGCCCATTGGGTCTCGCGCAGGGGACCGATGTCGAGCAGAACTACTGGTTCCGCCTCATCGACACGGACTCGGGGAAGGGCATCGTCTGGTTCCACCAGATTCCCCTGAACCTCGACTACCGTGCAGACAAGCCGTTCTTCCACATCTTCTCGGGCTGTGTGCGTCATGGCCGATTTCGTTTTATTGTCCTGCGCTGACGTCTACATCAGTCCAGATCGTTCGGACTCCGTTTCGACGAAGACGAAGACGCGGAGAAGTTCCTCAGGCGTATCACAGCCCGCGTCCATATCACAGGTGTGTTCGGCCATCCGCGCGAACGAAGCAGACAATCTAACTGCCTTCCTGCTCGCCCCCAGCCCCGCGCACGCCTAGGACCAGGCCCAACAAGTCTGCCTCTCCGGCCCCATCCCCTGTGCAAACCGCGCCCGTGCCCGCGAGCGTGACACGCCGCGTCTCCCCCTCGATGATCTCCGCACCCGCTCCAGGCACCTTCGTGCACGTCGCACACGTCGGCGTGGACGACGACGGGCGAATCGAGGCGACTCCCAACGTCGAGCCAGGCTGGACGATGATCCTCGAGGAGCTGCAGGGGTACGGCGTGAGCGAGAAGATGGTCACGCAGGACCTTGACTTTGTCGAGGGCTTCCTCGCGGGCGCGAAGGCAAACCTTGTGCACGAGCTCGAGACCACTACCGCTGCGGCAGCGGCGCTCTCGCGCACGCCCACTGGTATGTCCGCGCTGCTCTGCAACGGTCGTGCAGCGGGCGCTCACGCGTTTGCCGATGCGCCTTCCGCAGCGGGCACGCGGAAGGGGCGCTTCATTCAGCGCAAGAGGGTCCCGGTCCCCCGAGCTTGAGTGTTAGGCCGCGCAGTCAGCTCGTGCACCATCCTTTCTTCTTCCTTGGTTTGTGTAAACTTATGTTTCCTCGGTGTCCCATCTCCGCCGTGCTATTCTCCTATCGCCGTCCTTCAGCTCTATGTCGCTATCTATCTATGTCTCGGCCCCACGCCGCTCTGTATCATACCTACTCTGTATCGGTCTCCCGAATTGCTTGTATGCTCTCGGACTCACACGCTCTCTAGCATATTCTCACCATTCTCCATCGGACACGGGTTTTAGGCGTTCCTTTCCCTGTATAGTACAGAATCTAGGCACAGGGCCATCGTAACAGCAATGCTATCTTCGTTCAACAAGCTCTCACACTCTTTGACGTCAGGACCCCCAGCGATTAGGGTCCCCATGCATCGTCTGCGCGGCATGGCGCGTTTCAACTTTCGATCGCAACCCCCAAGGAAGACACCCGCATTAGCGGCCAGGCGTCGTGTGGTTGGCGAGGCGAGCGGAGAAAGGCTGGGGCCGGACATAGGACCGGCTTCCTGCTGCGGCGCCGCGACGCTGTGAGCCATCTACCGCAATGTTCAAGCTTCCGTCCTTGTTTTGTGCGAGCCGAAAAGAGTCGATCGTCGAGGGGATGACGTGCCGCAGCCACTCTCCGCACTGCATTAGCCCGCAGAGTGGAATAGAGAAGTCGTATTATGATCTGTGTAGTTTATTCTATGCTCCGAGAAGGTGGTTTGGCTGTAGCTCCACCAAGTCCTGGATATCCGGACAAGAGCCCGATCGGTCCTCTGAGGTGCATGCGCTTAGAAGCGAGTCAGGTCCCGACCAAAGATCCAGTTCAAAAACCTATGACAACGCTGCAGTGAGATCCCGAGCCGCACAACCTCCGAACAGAGCGGACACGCACCAGTACATCGGCACCAGGATCTTGTTCCGCCAGCTCAGCGTCTTCGTGAAGTACGCCGACCGCCACAGCAGCCACGCCACGCGGCCCGTCTCCTTGTTCTTGGGCCCGCGCGCCGCCTTCGTGCGGTCGAACACGGCCTCCCAGTCGCCGATGTACGCGAGGCTCCCCGCGTTCTGGAACTTGAACGGGCTCTTGCTAGGCGTCCGGTCGCGCACGAGCGCGTTCAGGCGCCGCGTGAGATACTTCGCCTGCTGGTTCGCGACTTGTGCGGTCGCGGGCAGCGGCTTGTCCACGACGGTGGCAGCGTCCCCGATCGCGAACACGTCAGGGTCCACTGCATCCGTGTCCTTCAAAACCACGTTCAGGTGTCCGTCCGTGATGAGCGTCCTGGGACATGCGGGGTCAGATACGGGGTCACGGGGTGCGGGGGCGCAGCTGGAGCTTGCCCGCTCCAGGAACTTAAAGCGACGTATGGGGGACTCACCGCTTCGTGCGCCCGTCCTTCTTCGCTTCTGTGATGGAGTCGATGAGGGGGTTCGGCGCGAGTCCCGTACTCCAGACGAGCAGGCCGAAGTTCACTGAATGAGCGCCGCGGGAGTCAGAAATGTCGATCGAGGACCACAGCGTCCCAAATGAATTCTGACGTACCTTCGCCCTCCTCTGTCACAAACATGCGCCCCTATAGCGAGCTCCGAGTCAGTAAAGTGAATCGAAATGACCTCTCTCAATCTGCGTCTGGATTGAGGGATCTCGAAGATCTGAGATGTACAAGCAGATTGACGAAACGCAGCCATTCGGTCCCGAACGGCAGCCCAAATCTAATGTGCGGGAGCGGCTTACCTGCTCCACGCGCTGGACGTGGTGCTGCGTAAGAAGTCTGATGCCCTCGCG
>MNAD01001701.1:0-27291 GCA_001895945.1 Trametes pubescens
AGAGTATCGCTGCAGCCTGAACAACCAGCAGGCGCCCAAACATACTTTAAGCGCCGGACAAGCTCCCGGAGTCCGCCAGACCAGACTACAGGCTACGCGGCACTGTTCTCTCTCCCTACATGTGTTTGAGCAATTTAAAAATGGCAAGAACGTGCCAAAATGAATACATGGCGTGCTGAATGTGATATGAAGCATGCGTGGCGGCGTAGCGAGCACTTTCGTCGACTGACGGCGCCTAGTATTAAAGTCCGCGCAGCCTGACCCGAACGCGGGGCCTAATTCTGGGAAATAGTGAGTGCTGAGGCCGCTGCTGGGGTCGTACAGCTACTGATCACTCGGCCTCTGCTTCCATAGCTATATCAACTTCACTTCCGTCAATCAGGTCGGAGACCCCGCTGCACAGTACACGCAGTTCTCTCCCAACTTTGTGTGAGTCTTCCCCTTCGACCGACCTGCCACGCGTGGTTCCGCGCCACAGCATCTGCTTCCTGCTCGCCCCCCATCTCGCCTCGCATCTGCCATCCACCGAGAGAACTGATCAACTGTTGACCCCGCACAGGCTCAACGCCATGACAGGCTCGCTCGCGTCACCCGTCGCCAGCGACGTCTCCGCCATCCCCGTCCCCACCTCCGTCCTCTCCGCGCCACCCAACTCCGTCTCCGTCACATCTACAGTACCCGCGCCTTCGACGTCCTCCCCCGCCGCGTCTTCTGGATCCGCGTCGGCTTCCACTTCGTCGTCGCAGTCCGCTAGCGGCTCTCCGGGCGCGTCTAGCGCGTCGGCATCCTCGACTTCCGGTTCTGGGTCCGTCTCCGCCTCCGCATCCGCGTCGACGTCCGCGTCTGCCTCCGAGGCTTCCGCATCCGCATCCTCGACATCCAGCTCAGCCGCGTCGGATAGCGCGTCAAGTACAGGCTCTGCGAGCGCGAGCGCGTCGCCGTCGTTCACGACAGGCAGCGCCGCGCCCACCACGCTCACGGTCAGCGCGTCCGCCACCGCGTCCGGTCTCACGACCTCGCGCGCAACCAGCACCGCGCCCACATCCGCGTCCGCCGCCCCCGCGACGTCGTCGAGTGCCAGTGCGGCTAACGGGGCGCGTGCGGCATCCGCCCCACTCTCGCTTGCGTTCGCGCTCGCTGCTGTCGTCGCTTTCGTCTCCCTGTCGTGATGATACCCCGCGGACTGCTGTGATGCGTCTCGGGGCTTGGAGACGCTTTCACACCGGCGTGATCCGCCTGTTATGTTGCAGGTTGCAGTTGTTATGTTTGTGTTTGTGAGCTCGGACACTTGTACTCCCCTCGGCCGCCCGCGCGCGAACCCCCCTTCTCTCTGTAGATTTCGTGCCGAGGGACATTTTTGCGTATCCAGGACTACTACTGCTACTCGCGACACACCAAATTCCATTCTACGCGCAATGGGCTCTATGGAACTTGGTACGGACATGGTTATTATGGGAGGGGGGCGATCGAGGCATTAATGGGGTAGTGGTAACCTGGGTCGTTGCCATCGACCCGCCGGGAGTTCGATTCCCCCTTAATGCATGGAATGTGTACTGTCCACAGTTTTTTGTGTGGCGTGCCGCGTCGTCTTCCACCCTCAGGCTGCTGCTCTCCTTTCTGCTTTGACGTTCGAATCGTAGACTTGGCTTCGTAACTCTGCAGCCATGTGCTCTGTCAATGAATCATTGGGCGAGTAAACTCGGAGCACTCGGAGCACTCGCGGCTCTGAAACGGGGCTGTCCTCATGGGTATGAACTCAAGCATGGAAGCGTTCCGAAGGAGGAGCTGGCACGCGCGAAGCAGTCGCTCAAGGAAGTCATGTAATGTTGATCATGCGGACCTGCGGTTGGACGTTGGACGCCGCCGCCTTGCAGGATATCTGTACGACGTACGTGAGCCGTCGAACTCCGTTTGCGTGCGCAGTCAGGCTCGGAACTTCCTCAACCTGCGTCTACGCTACGGTTGATCGAATGCTGACGATGTCACTAGTCTCCCCTAGGCAGACGTTCCGAGGTGCTCTATGAGAGGGGGCAGGGACGAGCACCACGCGATGTCACCGCGCTGCATGTACATATGCAGCGAGAGGACCCTGGCGGTGGGACGTACTGTTGACGTTTGAACGTTCTGTGTGGTATGCATCTCCTGCTTGGGCGACCACGACATCCTCTCTTCTTCATCTGCGTGCTCGTCTTTGGATACCTTATCGGTCGATTGACAGGCACTGGCAGCAATAATCTCTGGGCACAACGCGCGGCACTCCCATGAGGCCCCGCCACACACTAGTACTGCGACCTACTGCGACGGCCTTCCCGAAGCCACTCAGCTTTGGACTCTGAGACACCGACGTCTACCACGCTCTCATCGTGTATCTGACACGCGACGCGGGGCGCAAGAAGCAGTCCGTGAAGCCTCGAAGCGTGGCGTCGGCGCGCACGAAGGAGCCGGGTGTCTGACGTCGAAGGCTGAACGCCGTGGCCTCGCGGACGACTCAATGCGTATGCCGTACGTACACGTACGTGAGCACCCGCCTTCGTGCGCCCGGGCACTGGGCAGGGTCTGTAAGCTTCAAGCTCGGGCATTACTTAATCCTGCGCCGCCGCGCGATCATCGACCGCGCGCGATGTCGCCGCGCTGTATATATGCAGCGCGGGGACGCAGCTAGTGGGCGCGCGTGAAGCTTGAAGCCCACCCTGGACGAGCTGAGACACCGGTACGCGTTATGCAAGACGTCGACGGACCGAGGACCTCCCCCGTGCAACGCGCGTGGCTGATCGACGAGGTCGTCCGCAACATCCTCGCGCACGTCCCGCCCGTCGGGAGCTCGAAGACACTCGCGAATTGCGCGCGCGTGTCGACCGCGCTGAGCGAGCCTGCGTTAGACATGCTCTGGAGCAGGATGACAGGGCTTTCGCCCCTCTGCCAGCTACTCGACGCGTCCTCCGTGGACGAACACACGAGCCACCTTTCCCCCACGGTGAGTCTCTTTCCGTTACTGCGTCAGCTCATCAGCTCATCTGTTCATCTGTGGGCGCGGACCCACAGGTCCCGCACAATGCCATAGACGACGCCGGCTGGTCGCGCTTCACGCACTACGCGCGGCGCGTCCGCAAGCTGCACTACCACTGCCGCGAAGGCCCCTCGGAGCGGCTCAGCCAACGCACCTTCGCCGCACTCGTGCGCCGCGCCTCCCGCGCCGGCTCCCCCCTTCTCCCGCGCCTCGAGGAGCTCTCGTGGCTCCATTGCGCGCGGGACATCACGCCCTACCTCCACTTCCTCTCGCCTTCCCTCCGCCGAGTGACCGTGTACGTCCAGGTCGGCGGCTCCGACCCCGCTCCGGGCCCTTCGCCACCAGACGCCCAGCAGCAGCAGAACACCGGCAGCGGGTTCTTGAACCTGCTAGACGCGCAGTCTCCGCAGGTGGAGGAGCTCTCGCTGGAGGGCATCGCCCTCCCGGCGTCGCTCGAGCCGCTGCTTGCGTTCCGGCGGCTGCGCAGCCTGCGCCTGGGCACCGTGGCGTGCCCCGTGGCCGTCGTCGTCTCGTACTGCGGCGCGATGCCGACACTGGCTTCCCTGTCTGTCGACCTCACCTGTTCTCCCGCTGCTTCTGCTTCTGCTTCTGTTTCGCCCGCGCATGACCACTTGGGCGCGGATGTGGACACGGACGCGCCTGTCCTGCGCGCACTGGAAGACCTGCGCGTCGCGGGCGCTCCGTCGCTGATCGAGGAGCTCCTCCGTTCAGTTCATCCCGAAACGCTGCGCTCCGCCAGCCTGTCGATCGTCGTCTCGGAACATGACCAGGACGGGGGCACGCGCTGCGTAGGCGTGCTCAGCACACGCTTCGCGACCTCGCTGCAGACGGTCCGGGTGCACTACAAACGCGCTGCAGGTCGTCTCCCGCACACCGCGCGCCCGTTCGCGCATTACGTCCAGCCGCTCTTGCCGCTCGGGGGTTTGCGCGAGTGCACAATCGCCGTCGAGGACCCTGCACTGGTTGTGATGACGGACGCAGACGTGCGCGAGATGGCGGAGGCGTGGCCCGCGCTCTCCTCGCTCGAGGTCGCACTCTGCCCGAATCCTTATACCGTGGGCGCAACGGCAGCGGTGCCTTGCGTTGCGTCTCTGGCCGCCTTCGCGCATCGTTGTCCGGCGCTCACGACTCTGCGGATCCCTGTCGGGCACAGTATCTCTGGGCTAGATGAACGAGCGCACTTGGAGCACGACGGGTGCGCGAGCGTGGGCCATGGGTTGCGAGGGCTGTGGCTGTCCGGTGTGTGGTTCTCCGAGGAAGAGTCGAGGCGGGTGGTGCCGTTCCTCAAGCGGACGTTTCCCCGTGCAGATTTGAGCCCGATGGTGGGCGCGGGTGTGCTGCGTGTGGATAGATGCTGACAATCATGCATGTAGATACAAGACTTGGATAGACCTTACTAGTAGTACGGGCTCGGGCCCCTTGTGCGTTCCGTGTCCGAGTGCAGGAAATCCGAGTGCCGGGTGCACCGTGGTCTCAAACCCTTCCCCCGGCTTGACCGCCAGCAAAGTGACAGCAGCCACAGTTGTGCATCCTCTTCCACTCTCGTTACATGTATGAAATGACAGTTTAATATCATATTTGCGAGCTCCAGCAGGTCTGCCCTCGCGGCCTCGCGGTACACTCTGCAAGCGCTGGAGAGAGGCAGGAGGAGGAGCTAAGCAGCGCTAAATAGCGAGCGTCATGCGGAGGACACCCTACCAGACTCCCACGGCGGACTCTGCGAGAACGAGCGTGAACAACAGCCATGGATACGATCCTTCGCTACTCCTCCGACAGTACTGGACACCTTCATGAAAACACCTGCGGCGCCAACTGAGGCTCCACTGCACGACATCGTGGCCCGCAAACCAGCGCACGCAACCTCACTAACACAGCTCCCCGAGTCACCGCAGTACGTATGGCGGCAGTCTGCTCGTGAAATGGATTCCTACTTATCACTGTCGCCTTACAGAATACTGCGGCTTGACGAGGATGTGTTCGCCCACCTCACCGCGGAGTTGGTACAGTCGGAAACCAGCGGTTTTCAATCTCTACTGCATCTCTCTCTATGTTGCTGGCCCCTGCGCTACCTCTCCCTCCCCGCTCTCTTCTCGAGATGCGCGATAATGAACTTCCAGGGAAGAGGGAACGAATTTGATGCTCCTCCCCCCGCTATACGGTCGCATGTTCGGTAAGCGCCAATGGTCCGTCCGTCGTCACCGTAGTGGCACTGATACCTCTTGCAAGGCATCTGACTTATCATTGGGAGCAATACTTCACGCAGTAAGTAAACGATGTTGTTTATGACTCCGGGTCATCTCATGAGCAATACGCTTCTGCAGATACATCGACGGCCGTCGACCGAAAACTGTGATCGAGTTTGGTAAAGCGCTACGATATTTGCCTTTGGTCCGATCAGTCGCATTCACTGGTGCGGGAATGGGGATTCCTTGGAAAGCATTGGAGACTTGTCTCAGTTTCCCTCAAGTCAAGGCGATCGAGTTCACGGATTCAGCCACGTTTACCCTCGTATCTCCCTTCCCGACAGACGCCATTTCAGCATGCTCCGGCCTAGAGGAGCTGTCCTATCCGACGCCTCTCACACCTCGATTACACTACCTGCTGGAGCGGCAGACGACATTGCGAGAAGTATGCGCATTGGAGAGGGCTTGTTTGTCGCCCTTGGTCCTCGGAATGAACTCGGCGGCGCGATCGCTAGTGTTGCCAATGAAGACGGCACCGCTTAGCGATATGGCGAAGATCAACTGGCCAGCCCTGCAGAGCCTAACTCTTGGAGGGTCGTTCCGCACCGATGCTGATCTTTGGAACACGGAGTGTCTACCATCCCTTTTCCGCCACACGCCAAACCTTCGACGCCTCAACATCACCGCCGGTCTTCCTTACCCAACTAGCATCCGATGTTCCGTGCTCGGCTGCAACGCACCTCCGGCCGTGGGGTTAGAAGGCCTGCGAAGTCTCACTATCGCATACCCCGATCCCAACGATGCCGTCTACTCGACCCCATTTTCTGGCCTCGTCAGCCTATCGCTTCGTGACTGGCCCCGCCACTACGATGTTGTGTCTCATGCATACTACCGCGATTTCTGGAGATCGCCCATCCTGTCCGCCACGGAAGCTCTGTCCATCCTGAGACGGCTTCAGGCCCCTGGTCTTGCATCACTAGAGCTCGTCTATTCTGCAGACGGAGCGGACGACGACCTACTCACTTTCATCACCCGGGCATTTCCAAAATTGCGCCATCTCGAACTCCATCGGTATCGCCAGTCGTCAGACGAAACGGTGGACTACGTACGTGTGTCTATCTTCACAGCTCGTTGCATTTGTCTCTTACCAGGATGTCCACAGCAACGTATCGCGCGCACAGTCGCGGAAATCTCGACTCTCGTCACACTGCGCTTGAATCTTGACTTCCAAGACGACCCAGGAGAGGCGAACGACACCGACGTCGACTTTCGCGTACTCACGCAGTGGCGCTCTCAGCTATCGACTATCGGCTGGGCAGTCGTGGAGATGTTGTCTGAACGATGTCCGCTACTTGAAGGCGTCGCCCTCTTGTACCGTGGACAACCACCGGCGATGTGGATATGGTGCCTCCGCTCGCGACAGGCTACCCGGTGCTGCGCCTACGATCGCTCCCCTGAGAATATGCATGTTTTTTTTTCTTATAGATCGCGAACTCATTGCTGATACGGCTCCTCACAGTGACACATTTGCACCGCCGTGGCCATGCGGACGGGTGCAGAAATGGATCATGCGTGGACACTAGATCTGTTGTGACGGACGCAGAGACCTGGCGCGTAGTTTTGATAGCTTCTCCCCCCGAACGCGGTGACGTCGAGTCTTCGAGGACCTTGCTACCGTCTCTCATAGTAGTCAGCGTACATAGTCATCGATGCAAGGGATACGACCCGTCTGCTTTGTGCTCACTCTATTGAACCTGAAGTCCATGATGTACCTCATCGCCCCGTCACTCCAACTTCTCTAGTTCTCTTTTATCGAATGCACCCTCGGTACGCCGTTTCTCTCTCCTGCTCTGTAGCATTCGTATGCCTCCCTATAACATATTCTTTGAAGACGGCTTCACCAGCTCCTCTTCTTTCGTTGCCCGTTAACTGATACGTGATACTTTGCCTATCTTCGCGGTTTCTCGTACAAATCTGAGCACTTTGTGCACATGCTGACGTTCTTCTGGGAATGAAACAATAACATCTCGCATGGTAAGAGTGTGGTATTTCGCCCTGCTGGGTGTGCAGGTCCCGCCGTGCCAAGTGCATCCGCTCTCGGGTCTGTCGTCCGTGCGCGTGAGGTCTTCTCGCCGCTCTTTCGCCGTAAGCCGGCACCCCGACATTCCCACTGGAATTTATATATTCTTGGACGTTAGTACTTAGTACTCTGTATACGGTCTTGAAGTCTTTCACCGTCGCTCCCAGTGAAGCTGACCTTTGCGTACTATGTACCCTGCGTACCGTGACTGAGTAATCCATGTTCCATACGATCGATACTAGCATGCAAGAGCATCATGATACATTGTCTTTCCAGGTCCGTAAGATCATGCCCGACCGTCAGACCGTCCAATTCGAGTATGTACCAGTTGAATCTATGCCGAACCACATTGGTCAGGTCAGGCCGAACATGCAACACCTCACTTCTATTCAGAGTCACTTCCCGAGTCACTGGAGTAAGCCGTGCCCTCAGAAACTTCCTCATGAGCCGAGCCGTCCCCACGCAGGACCTGAACACAGCGCCCCCCCTCGGGGTCTATCCAGGGATGTCTGAATATCGTACCGTCTCGGATCGCCCTATCAGTGTCCTCAATCTTGTGCCTGTTAAAACATCAGCACCAGAAACCGCGCCGGACCTGGAGGAGAAGAAAGGCGTACGAGTCCCTCAAGTGCGTCTTGATGTGACGTATGCTTGACTCGTAATTCCAACATAGAGAGCAACACCAGTACGGGCGGCGATCGGAGAGAAGAGCCTTGCGGGCTGCGGGCTCGAGCTCCTGGATTGTGGTTAGGACCTCCGGCTGGTCGACGCGTTGCCACATGCTGTCTCTTTCTGCATCGTCGTCGATACTGTTGCAGAAGTGCACATACTCATGGTCAAACTGAACGTGCATGAGGGGAATGTCGTCAGCAGAGACGCGAAACCAGAACAGTCATAGTAGGCGTACCGCGGCGACCCAGTCATATACACGCTTCACCGGTTCCTCAGGACCGCCAGGCTCGCACAGCGTGCAGCGAAGCCAGCCCCCGCATGCCTTCAGCTCGTCGGTTGTCGCCCGTGCCCCGTCAAGGCCGAGCGCCGAGACGACCCTACGCATCCGTTCGATGCTCGCGACCGCCACGGGTCCGTCTTTGAGGCGGCCGGCGTCGAAGGGCACGCACCTACAAGGCAGGGGTTTCTGCTCCTCATTGCGCTCGTATCTATCGTCCATAAAGTTCGGCCGCGTGACGATACGCGTATACAAGTCATCCTCCGCGTGCGGCAGGTTGCCATGCTCGAGGCGTAGGCACGGGTGGCAGAGGACTTCAGGGTATCGCATGGTCCTGGCGCGGGCAGGCACATGACTACTGAAGTCTGTGCAGCGAGAGCAGGTGAAGATAGCGATCGCCAAGTTGAGCGGGTCGACCCCAGCCGGAATGCGTCGGAGGTTCCGGCGCAGATAGCGTGTCAGCTTCTTCTTGACGTCCGTGTTCCATTTCTTCAACAGCGCGGGAACCATCGCCTCGAAGGGGTCCTCCACTCGTCGGACGCTGAAATCCAAAGGGCGCTCGAGGGCGGCGCGGCACTTCGGTGTGAAGATGAAGTCGATCGGCATGGGATTGAGCAGCATTCGCGGGGTCCGCGGCAGCTGCACACAGTGTTTGCGGATGGCCAATTTGAGCTCTTCATAGCGCATGTGGAGCTCGAATCGGATTATGTGGGCATTGAGGTTTGCGCGCGCCTTGTCGAGCGTGTCTTGTAGCGCGTTCATCACCTTCGGCCACTCTGCAGAGCGTGGGGTGATCGCGTTAAGCTGCGTGCGGCAAATGTAGGGGAAAACACTTACCGGCGTCGGTCAGCGGCTTAGGCAGACGTACTACGGGGAGCCTATACAAGTCTTCTATGTCCCGATACTGCATGTGACCTAGTTCTCTGGCCCAGCCTTCCTCGCGTAGGCGTTCCAGGATGCTAGCAGCACTGTGGTCAATAACGGGGAGACTGTGACTGCGGCTAACGTACTTCCGGCGTCGTCTAAACTTGATACCGCAGATATTGGTCTGGTGGGTAATTGTTAACCATTTTTCAAGTTCATGGCTTTCCTGTATAGCAAAGAGTGTTATTTACGGCGATAGTATAGGCATACATAGTCTCACCTTCTGACGCTGGCTGCACTTGTGAGCTAAAGCTCTGGTGAACTTGTCTAACACATCTTGGGACACGGGGGCCGCAAGTCCCTTGTACCATTTGACGATTGCATCCACATCGCGCTGAAGAAGCAGGTTCCACCTGTCATTATGCTTGCGGCTTGAGAACAAATGAAGAACGGTCAGTGAATTGATTGGCCGGGTCGTTCTTGAAGTCATATGATCGCGCCTACCTGGATGGACTCAAGACAGTGAAGAAGTCCGAAAATGTATCCCAATCTAGGATGGCATCGCTGAGGGCGGGATCGACAGTCTTCACTTGCTTGGCAGCGTCGTGATACCAAACCACCCTGTATATGCGACCTATGTGAATCGCTCGAGCGCCCAAGACCATCGGGGCAGACTCACGCCTTTGGTAGACATGCTTGGCAGATGCGGACGCCACATCCTTCAAGAACCTTGCGCATGGTGCGCCCGCACATCTACGGAGAGAGGTGGACTGGTGAGCTGTGCAGCGACACAAACAGAATGTGTCTGTACGTACGGTACAGTTTGTTGTGAACAGCAGGTGAACGAACGCGGGTATGCTCATAAACGCGGGCCGCGCGGGAAGATCTCTGCCCCCGTACATACCATGAAACCGAGGGGCCCTCTTCAGCGCAACCGCCCACACGCACTTTTCCGCGGCTTTGGACCAAAAACACGTGCGGATGTCTTTACAGGTGTGGCACAGGCTGAACAAGTCTTTAGGGTGCAGATAGCCTCCGATCTGGGTAGGCGAAGATAAGTTCAGCATACGACGAGAGTAAGAGGCACGTACCATGTGCAGCACCTCGTTTGGAAAATCAAACAATCTGCATCGGCGTGTTGAAACTAGTCCGGACTCGGAGGGCGCACTGGCATCACCCAATATGTTTACACTGGGGTGGCCGGTCTTGATCTTCTTTCTGGGTGGCATTAGTGCACCAAAGGAGATGAAGGGGGAGAAGAAGATGCTGTGGATGCTGGACAATTGTGTTGTGTCTTATATAGCCATGGCTGTTGTGGCTAAACTCGGCGCTGACTCTGCGGACAATGGTTGGCGCTCTAGCGCCGTTATGGGCAGTCCCGGGCCCGGATCGTCCTGGTCCACCAGGGTGGGGAGCGCGTCGAGCCGCGGCTACGCGCGCACCATGTCGCGCACGTCCCTCGGGGTGATCGCGAACGGCACCGAGAAGCGCGACGAGATCTTCAAGGTGCGGAGTCTGCGGCACGCGTACAGCGGGGAGAACCAGGCGTGAAACACGTAGGGCGCCGTATCTTGCGGCTCGCGTGGGGCGTAGTCCGCCGTTAGCTTGAGCTCGCGCGCGGTGGCGGCGAAGCGCGAGGCGACGAGGGCGGTGCAGCGTTTCCAGATGACCTCGTCGGCGTCGAAGGTGAGTTTGAGATGGGCAATGTTGGGGGAGTGTACGGCGTCGATGGCCGCGATGACCATTTGCGGAGAACCGTTGAATTTCAGTGCCCTGAGCGTGGCGGACGAGATTTCAGGAAATGGGCTCGGCGCGGGCTCTTCTGGTTCGTCGACAGAACGGCGTGCAAAATGAATTTGGAGCTTCCGCAGGGAGGGGCTAGAGTTGCAGGCGTGTACGACTAGTATGCAAAGTCGGTTACCTGGCGTACTTCGAGGACCAGCAGGTTTTCGAAGTGGCACAAGTAGTCGACGGAGCAGTCGAACGCGCTGGTGCACAACTGAAGAAGAGGGAGGTTGCGTCGCAGGGTCGTCTCCATAGCAGATACTTCAGGCGAGGGAAGAGGGTCCGCCCATTGAGCTTCTGGATAATAAATGCGGCGGCGAGGCTGTCGATGCTGTCCTCCTCATTGCGGTAGACGCAGATCCATCTTGACGTGCGCCCACTGGTCGTCCAGAATGGCGCCGCATAGGGTCTTACAAGTACCGAGGAATGAGTATGCCATTTTCGCGAGGGTTCAAAGGATTTACTAGTTACTTACGAAGCTGGTAGTCTCAGGATAGTGCCAAATCAGCGAGCGGTGACATCACATCGTCCGAACTCCCGTCTGAGTCTTGAGGACCACTAGGTAGCTTGTGGCAAGCGCCAGAACGGATGGGAACGAGACGAGAGTGTGACAAACTTGATCATTAGAAGCTTTGACAGGTATAGTTCGAAACGAGTCCTGTAGGGGCTGGCAGGACTCTGCATATAGTGACCTATAGTGACGTCGTTGCGGGAGTGAGAGGAGTGAGGAGGCCTGCCAGACTCGGGCCGGGGTCCGGGGAGATCGCAAGAGCGCCACAAGCGCCGACCGTAATTCGTGCGGTGCGGTCGGCTAGACATTTCAGGGATCTCGACGCTGTACCACGACCTACCATGATACCTCGGCATACGGACTCCAGCACGCAGAATGGGTGGGACGATGCACCACTGGTTGATGAAAGAAAATCAACACGGGGCACCGGTTCGAGCGAGAACTTCACCAATCGGCGACTAGCAATTCCTCCATCGCATGTCAGGACATCGCCGTACGTATCACAGACATATTGCATGAGTCTTGTAACCGAAACTGCTGCTCTACAGCATTCAACTTATCAACGAGGATGTTTTCGCTCTCATCGCAGCGGAACTATCACAGCCAGGACTCTACCGCGGTTCTCTTTCACGTCTATCTCTCACATGCCGGAGACTTCGTTCCCTCTCTCTGCCTACTCTCTTCTCCAGGTGTTCAGCTTTGGGTGGATGCAGAAATCTTGCTGCTGGAATCCCTCCTCTCGTTGTCCGGCCTTACGCGCGGTAAGCTCAATTTGACAGCGTTCTTGTATCCAAAGTTCAGCTCTAACGGTTCTGGTTAGACATCTGACATATAACTGGAGCCTATACCACGCACAGTAAGCCGTTTTTGTCTCAGTGTCTGCGTCTAGGTCATCATAAACATGCGCTCACAGATATGCCGAAAACCATACGACGGAAGCTGTGATCGCTGTCGGGATTGCACTGCCGTATCTACCTCATGTGCGATCAGTGACGTTCGCCTGCACCGCATACGGCGTGCCATGGGAAGGGATCTAGCGGTGTCTCAACTTCCCCCAAGTCAAGTCCATCTCGTTCACAGGCGATGCCAGATTCAAATGCGTCCCCCCCTACCCGAACGACGCCGGCTCAACTTCATCTGCGCTCGAGGAGTTATGTTATCCGACTCCCATGAGCATTGTCGTTTCACTCTACCTGAAGAAAATGACAACGTTGGCTGATATTCTTGCATTGGAAAAGAACTGCTTGTCGACCCTGCTCCTCGCGATGCACTCAACAGCACGAACATTGGTATTGCCCATGAGGACGGTACCATTGCGGGCCATGGCAACAGTCGACTGGCCAGCACTGCAAGACTTGTTCCTCGGCGGGTCTTTTCCAAACAAGACCAGTGATTGGCTTGCGAAACGCTTACGACACATGTTGCGCCGCATGCCACACCTCCGGCACCTCGTTATCGTCGCGGCATTGCCTCGTCACGTCAGGGTTCGCTGCTGTTTACTGAGTCGCGATCCATCCTCAAGTCCCTGGCAGCACAGCTTGCGGAGTCTTGTCGTTGCCTATCCCGATCATCGTGACCCTGTCTTCTCAATCCCATTTTCCGACCTCACCTACCTCTCACTCCGGGACTGGCCTCGCCATTACAAGACCATTGCCCCAAATCAGCGCGGTCCCTGGGGATCGCCTATCCTTTCCGCCACTCGAGCCCTTTCCATCCTACGACGTCTCCACGCGCCTGGCCTCACAACCTTGGAGCTCGTCTACCGCGCGGACGAGGCAGACGACGAACTGCTCGTCCTCATCGCCCAGACATTCACCAAACTGCGACACATAGAGCTACATCGATACCGCCGGTCCAGGGATGAGAGCGTAGATCACGTATGTATCCCCTCTTTACAGATGGGCGCTCGTGATTGACATTTGGTTGCCAACTTAGCACCACATCGCGCGCACGCTTTCGGCGGCTCCGTCGCTCCTCAGGCTGCGCTTGCACCTCGATTTCAAAGACGATCCCGGAGAGTACATCGACCGTTTCGGCACCGTCTCGGAAGACGAGCTCGATTGCGACAGGTACGAACAGTGGCGCTCCCAGCTGGCAAACTTGGGGTGGGATATCCTGGATGCCATGAACCCGTGCCTCTCGCTCAAAGGCGTCGCTCTTCTGGACCGTGTAAGGCAGAAAGCCTCGTGGCTTTGGCTTTTGCGGGGACAAAAGGGCCCACGCGAGCCCGTCCGCGACTTTTCCGAAGGGAATTGGTGAGCTGCGCCCCTCCTGCTAGTCCGCCGCCATTGGGTAGGCATCCGGTGCTGAGTTTGCCTTCAGCGACATACTGCCCTCGGCGCTTCCTGCGGGAATGGGGGGTCGGTTAATGGCCTACTAGGTCCTCCACGAAGATCATTTCAGCTATCGACGATGCCGGCTGGTCGCGCTTCACGCACTACGCGTAGTGCGTCCGCAAGCTACACTACCACAGCCACGAGGGCCCGGCTCAGCCAACGCACCTTTGCCGCGTTCGTGCGCGGCGCCTTCCATGCAGGCGCACCCCTTCTCCTGCGCTTCGCGGTGCTCTCGTGGCTGCAGTACGCGCGGGACATCACGCCCTACCTTCACTTCCTGTTGCCCCCCGCCGAGTGACCGTGTACGTCCAGGTCGACTCCGACCCCGCCTCCGCCCCGGCTTAGTAGAAGAGGAAGACATCCTTGAACGTGCTCGACGCGCAGTCCCCACAGGTGGAGGAGCTCTCGCTGGAGGGCATCGCGATCCCGGCGTCGCTCGAGCCGCTGCTCGCGTTCGTGCGGCTGCGTAGCCTGCGCCTGGGCACCGTAGCGTGCCCCGTAGCGGTCGTCGTCTCGTACTGCGGCGCGATGCCGACCCTAGCTTCCCTGTCTGTCGGCCTCAATTGTTCTCCCCCTGCTTCTACTTCTGCTTCGCCCGCGCATGACCGCCTGGGCGCGGACGTGGACGCGCCTGTCTTGCGCACGCTGGCAGAGGTGCGCGTCGCGGGCGCTCCGTCGCTGATCGAGGAGCTCCTCCGTTCAGTTCATCCCGAAACGCTGCGGTCCGCCAGCCTATCAATCGTCGTCTCGGAACATGACCGTCTCGGAACATGACCAGGACGGGAGCGCGCGCTGCACAGGCGTGCTCAGTACACGCTTCGCGACGTCGCTCCAAACAGTACGGGTGCACTACAAACGCTCTGCGGGTCGTCTCCCGAGCTATCAGTAAAGATCTTGAGCTCAGACGTGTATTCACTGCTTGCAGGTGCGAGAAACACGAGGGTACCGCCGGATTGGGTCGATCCGTATGGCAAAGTGACGGCCAGATACATCGGGTTTGTTGAAGCTCAGCTGTATCATACTCACGCAGAAGCGACCACGTTTCCGCGAGTCCGTTCCATCGGACTCCGCGGTAGGCCCAAGGAACTGCGAAACATGCATGATTCGTCCGAAGCCAGGACAAAAAGCGAGTTTTCGGGTGAACGGGCGAAGTCAACCGGGTGCGCGCAGGTAGGCGCAGGTGCCAATATCCTTGGCCATGAGAGTCGGCGCTTCTGCATACACGACCAAACAGTGGCCAGACATTCACAAGCGCACGGTGACTCCGAACGACTCCGACGAGAGCAGCCCGGGCCTGCTACTACGAGAATCCGTGCACTACCCAAGAACATGACTCTCATCCTTCGCTACTCCGACTTCGGTGCTGGGTGCTTGTCGGATACCGCGTACCCGGCTCATGCTAGGGCACTTATATCTAACACTTTACTCCATGACACCTTGGCGAAACAATCGGCCGACACTGAAAGCTCGTGGTTTTCGAAGTCGTCGCCGTACGTATCATTGCAACAGCAAAACACGATTGATACTAATCCCTATTTTGATACAGAATATTGCGGATCGACGAAGATGTGTTTGCCCACATCGCCGCGCAGGTGCTTTGGCCTTCAAGGGCCGATGGTTTTAAAACCATATTGCACATCTCTCTATGTTGCCGGAGACTTCGTTCCCTCTCGCTCCCCTCCCTTTTCTCTCGTTGTATCATGATGAAAGGAAGGGGAACTGAAAGAGACGCCCCTCCCTTTGCCATACGTCCTCATGTGCAGTAAGTTCAACGGATGTCTCGTTCAGGAGCGAAGTAACACTAACCGCTCTTCTAAGACATCTCACCTATAATTGGAGTTTCTATCACGCGCAGTAAGCCATATTTTCCCTCTCACTCAAATCCTCTACACAGACAATTCACATCCGCAGATTTTTAGACGATCGCCGACTGAAGACCGCGAATGAATTCGGAAAGGCACTGCGGTACCTGCCTTTTGTCCGATCCATCACCTTCACATGCGCGGTCCAGGGCGTAGCATGGAAAGCCCTGAAGCTATGTCTCAGTTTCCCTCAAGTCAAGTCGATCGAGTTCGCGAAGTCAGCCACGTTTGAGCTCGTAGCTCCCTTCCCGACCGGCGCCGGCTCAATATCCTGTCTCGAGGAGCTATTCTATCCGACCCCGCTCATACCTCATCTATCATCCGTGCTGAGAGGGATGACGACGCTGCACAAAGTGTGTAAACTAGAAACAGCCTGTTTGTCTACCCTGGTCCTGGGAATGAGCTCGACGGCACGTTCGCTAGTAATGCCCATGCTGACAACACCGCTCCGAGAAATGGTCAAGGCCGACTGGCCAACCCTACAGAACTTCAGTCTCAAAGGGTCGCTCCCCGACGATGTCGACGTTTGGTTCACGGAATGCCTGACATCGCTGCTCCTCCGCATGCCCACCCTTCGATGCCTCGACATCTCCGCTGCTCTTCCTGTGTCGACTAGCAAGAGATGCCGCGTGCTCAACTGCAGTGCGTCTCCGGTCGTTGGACTGGAAGGCCTGCGAAGCCTCACGATCGCACATCCCGATCCTAACGACGCCGTCTTCTCGACCACGTTCTCCGACCTCGCCCATCTGTCGCTCCGTGATTGGCCCCGCCACTACGACATCGTGTCTCATAGGGAGTACTCCAACTTCTGGAGATCTCCCATCCTTTCCGCCACCGAAGCTCTATCCGTCCTACAACACCTCCAGGTCTCCGACAAACTTACAACGCTGGAGCTCGTCTACTCCACGGACGAAGCAGACGACGATCTACTCATCTTCATCACCAAGGCTTTCCCGAAACTGCGCCATCTCCAGCTCCACCGGTACCGCCGGTCCCCGGACGAGACCGTAGATCACGTACGTGTCATTTCTACTTCTACAGCGCCGCGGTGCCTTCGTTTCTGACCAGGAGTTTCCACAGCGACATATCGCCCATATCCTTTCAGCGATCAAAACTGTCGTCACGTTGCGTTTAAACCTAGACCTCAAAGACGATCCAGGAGAACCCCCTCGGGAGGATATCTTCCTGCGAGATGTCGACCATCAAATAATCGAGCAGTGGCGTGCTCATCTATCGACGGTCGGCTGGGAAATCCTAGGGATCCTGGCGGGATCGTGCGCGCTGCTCGAAGGCGTCGCCCTTCTGTATCGTGGAGACCCGCCGGCCTTGTGGGCATGGTGCTTCCGCTCGCGGCAGAACACCCGGTGTTGCGTATATGATGTCTCCCCTGAGAACACGCGAGTTATCACTCCTTCCACATAGCCAGATTCTCGCTGATACCTTTTGCAGTGATTCGTCCGCGCTGTCGCAGCCGACGGGAAGGGCATGGCCAAGGACTTTCTACTAGGCTCGTTGTGACGGCCGCAAGGATTTGGCGGGTAGTCTGAGGCCGTCGCTTCCGGAGAGGGGTAACATCATGTTCTGTCCATGTTCTGCTATTCATCCTAACAGTGGACGCACACAGCGGCGGATGCAAGGCCTCACCGTTCGTCGTCTCGTGCGCCCGGTTCCCCCATATGTATCAGCGCTCATGTCCCCCCATCCCGTCCCCATTCCTTCTAACGCTCCCACTTCAAGCTCGCTTCCACCTAGGTACGCTGTTGCCTCTTTGCTCCTCGATCGTGTTCATCTGCTTTCCTGTAACAACATTGTGTACTCGAATGACTGCACTAGCCCTTCTAAGCGGACAACCGCTCGCGCACGCGGTTGTGACACTGCGGGTGCGGCGTAGCGCGAGATATTGCGCTGGTATCCTCTCCGAAGGAGGACAATAAAATATTGCATCGTGAGAGCCTGATATATCGCCCCCGCCGCCAGGTGTAGTCTATCACGGTTGTGTGCGGTTTGCGCCGTGCCAAGCTCATTGTCCTTCGTAGGATTTTCTCGCCCCTCTGTCGCCATGCGGATTGTTAGTTTTTGGATTTGAGCGAGCGAGCGCTTGCTCGCCGGCGCTTGCCGAAGCGTTCAGTAGCACGCCCGGGTCCCGTTTCGTACACCATCTGTTTGCCTCTGTACCACGACACTACTGTACAGGACAACCAGAACACCTCGTTTTTCCCTCTAGACGACTGGATTTCTCGCTTGCTCCAACACGGATGTGCGAATCGAACCCGCTCGTCCGCGCTGCGCTCTGATGACACCGCTAGAACGGAGCACAAGGGCGTTTGGCCCGTATCGGTG
Source organism: Trametes pubescens (assembly GCA_001895945.1). Classification (NCBI taxonomy): domain Eukaryota; kingdom Fungi; phylum Basidiomycota; class Agaricomycetes; order Polyporales; family Polyporaceae; genus Trametes; species Trametes pubescens. Next base: position 17,939 of record MNAD01001701.1, read on the forward strand.
CCGCCGCTCACGAACACGCACCATCACGGCCAACGATCGATCTTCTCACCCCGCTTGCACGCACATTCCAGCAGGCCCTGTATCGGATTGTCCGTAACGCCACCTAGTCTCTGGGGGATAGTGGTCGGCTGCACAGCGACAGCCCTACTTCTCAACTATGCGCGGCGCGGGTGCAAACTGTCCTCGAGGTAAATGCGGCTGTACAGGCTTCTCCGAGCTGCGATGCTCCGAGGGGAGCTTCTGCGCGGGGCCCGTTCCTCGAATTTCCTATCGCGAAGCATCAGTGTGAAGTTTGGAAGGGCAGACTGAACATACCGACCTGCCCATCCGACCGGCGACACCCGAGACGCTACAGTTGACGCCGTTCGTCCGCTCAGTGAACTTCCGTCAGAAAACTGGACACATCCTAGGTGAACAATAAGATATGGTGTCCTGTGGCGCGCGCGAAGCCGCCGGGTGCAGGTTGCACATGGGTTCATGCATCCGCTCCGACTCTGGTGCCGACCTGCTTACCGGAAAGAAACGATACGACGCATTAGGACGGGCTGAGGATCGCCGCTTCGCCCGGTGAGCACATGCGACTGTCCGCGTACCGCCCTAACACGATTTGGTGAAGGGCGACTGGGTCTCTGAAGCCGCACATTCCTTTTGGGTTGCAAGGTCAAGACAAATGGCGAGAAAGGGAGAGTGAGCGAGGTAACTTCGAGTAGGCTTAAGGTCACGGTAATACTAGCGCTCGCGGTCGAACGGCGTCAATTTCCAGCTACGCTGTGGCCAAACAAAGCACGCAGTGACGAGCCAGATGTACCCTGAGAGACCGCCATGATTGGTTCGACTCCGAGACACTGAGCACGAACTACAACCATGACTAGTATTCTTCGCTATCCTGATTGACTCCCGGCGCCGGATATTTGTCGATTGGTATGCCGTCTTTAGCCCACATTGGAGCACCGGGCGCAGTGCTGCACGACACCCTGACGATGAAGACGGCGATCTCGCCACCGCCCGAGTCAGTATCGTGAGCACGACAACAATCCATCCTGAAAATTCGACTAGACTCATCTTATCTCTCTTCAGAATGTTGCAGATTGACGAGGATGTATTCGCTATCATCGCCGCAGCGTTGCTACAAGCGGGGCCCGCCGGTTTCCAGGCTCTATTGCATCTCTCTGTTTGTTGTCGGCGCCTTCGCTCGCTCTCGCTTCCTGCCCTCTTCTCGGCGGTGCTCCATCACGAACGCAAAGGTTGTCGCGAACAGAGAAGTCCCTCCGCTTGCTATACGACCTCATGTGCGGTGAGTTGAACAAACACCCCATCCTCGTCGTTGCGATGACGCTGATAGTGCCGACTAGGTGTCTGACATATTACTTGGCTTTTTACGCCAGAGAGTGAGCCCTAAGCATCCTGAGCATTTCATGTATCGACTTACGAGAAGTACTAATTGCCTGTAGGTTCAACGAACGCTACACGTCGGAAACTGGGGTGAACCCGACTTTCGCGACGCCACTGCGTTATCTGCCGTTCGTGCGGTCCGTAACCTTTACTGGCGCTTCGACTGGCGTGCCTTGGGTAGCCTTGAGAACATGCCTCAGTTTTCCCCAAGTCAAGTCCATCACAATCAAAGATTCTGCTGTTTTTGTATATCTGCCGCCCTTCCCAACCGATGCAGCCTTGTCATTCTCTCGTCTCGAGGAGCTGTTCTATCCAACACCCCTGATCCCTGGTCTACCCTCTAAGATCAATCCGCTGACGACCTATCGTGCTATGTGTGCTTTGGAAACAGCCTGTTTGTCGACCCTGGTCCTTGGCATGAACTCGACGGCACGATCCCTCGTCCTGCCCGCGACCACGGCGCCACTCAGGGAGATGGCAAAGGTTGATTGGCCCACCCTGCAGAATCTTACTCTGCAAGGATCGTTCCCTGCCGATGCCGATCTTTCAACCATAGACTACCTGCCCGCCATGTTTCGCCGCATGCCAGCCCTTGAACGCCTCGTCGTCACCGCCGCTCTTCTCCGCTCCACTACCACCGGATGTTGTGTGCTCGGCTACATCTCGCCATCTCCGGTTGCAAGTCTGAACAACTTGCAAAGTCTCACCATTGCGTATCCCGATCCTCACGACCGGGTCTTCGCGACACCACTCGTCAATCTCACCCACCTGTCGCTCCGTGATTGGCCTCGCCACTATGACATTGTGGCCCATAAATACTACAGTCGCACTTGGAGGTCGCCCATCCTTACTGCTACGGAAGCCCTATACACCCTGCGACGCCTTCAAGCCCCTAGCCTCACAGCACTCGAGCTTGTCTACTGTGCGGACGAAGCGGACGACAACCTTCTCGTCCTCATTACCCATGCATTCCCAAAACTGCGACACCTTCAACTGCATCGATACCGCCGGTCCTCAGAGGAGGTTGTGGACCATGTGCGTGCTGGTGTCTCCGCAATTCGCTGCCTGGGCTGTTTTTGACATCCGATTCCTGCAGCGACACATCGCGCAGACCCTTTCGGCGTTGAAGAGTGCTGTTTGGCTTCGCTTGAACCTGGACTTCCCAGGCGACCCGGGGGGTTACCAACCTGACGTCGGCAGCAGTGCACTCGAGCAATGGCGCCGTCGACTATCGACTTTCGGGTCGGAAATTTTGGACATGTTGGAGCCATGTCCGGCGCTCAGATGCATCGCCCTTCTATACCACGGAGAACCGCCGAGCATGTGGGTTTGGTATTACCGCACACGGCAGGGCACCCGGTGTGTCTACGATAGGTCCTCCAAGAGACGGTAGATCTGCATTCTTTCATCACAACGAAGACTTTCTGACATGGGCTCTTGCAGCGATACATTCGTTCCGCAACATCCCTTCGGAGAGCGGAAGTACAAGGGTGTCATGCGAACAACGAGATACTAGTCATGAAGAGGTAGCATGAGGTTTCGGATTTCGAGTTCTCCATCGACGAGGTGATGTCTCATGTCTCTGTTCTGTCGACATTGGCTCACATAAAGGGCGTACTGTAGCTGGTGTCGGACCCTGGTGCAGTGCTACCTCTTTGCTTCTCCCGCCGGATCCCCCATTACTCGTTGACATACACGTTCTCCGTTTCTCTTCTTTCGCTTATATGCTTCTCTGTAACACCAGCGTATTCTGCGACTGCACTAGTGCCACCGGTACTCCGAGGACCGAGGAGTAGTCCAAGGCTCGACTCTCGATGACCAGCTGGCACGCCGGCGCTAGACATATCAGGCTGTGGGAACCATTGCCAAATGCGGCGGACCTCCATACAGTGTTCAATGAGCGCCGTGCGACCCGCTACGCCGTGACTCTCAGTGCGACTCCTACAATTTAGGCGTGAACCACAACCACGAGTCCACGACTATGACTCTTCGTTGCTCAGGCCTCGACGTTGGGTATGTGTCCAACGGTACACCGCTACAGGACGTTACACTGCGCGACATCTCGGCCGTCCAACCTGTGCACGACAGGATCTCACAAACCATCAAGTCAACACTGTGCGCCTGTCAACAGTCTATCTTGGACATAAGATCTATATTCACCCTCTCTCTTCATAGAATTTTGCAGCTTGACGAAGATGTGTTTGCTCTCATCGCTGCGACGTTGCTGCAGTCGGAACACGGCGGTTTCTGTGCTTTATTGCATCTCTCTCTGTGTTGTCGGCGCCTTCGCTTCCTCTCACTTCCTGCCCTCTTTTCGCGATGCTCCATCACGAACCTCGGGATAGTGAAGAAGGGAGAAGCCCCTCCCATTGCTATACGGCCTCACGTGCGGTAAGTTGACAAGAATCCCGCACCTTGTCGTTGCGAAGACGCTGATAGTCTCTGCTAGGTATCTGACATATTACTTGGCTTTCTACGCCGCACAGTAAGCCTCAACCATTATCCGTATCATAACTATCAATTTATGGACACTCATCGCCCGTAGATTTCACGCGGGTTTCGCCCGGCACACTGGGGTGGATTTCGCGCTACCACTGCGACACCTGCCGTTTGTGCGATCCGTAACCTTCACTGGTGCTTCGGCCGGTGTCCCCTGGAAAGCCTTGAAAATATGTCTTAGTTTCCCCCAAGTCAAGTCCATCACATTCACGGGTTCTTCTACGTTCGTCTGTATACCGCCATTCCCGACAGATGCAGCCGCGTCATCACGTCTCGAGGAGCTGTTCTATCCAACCCCCCTGATCCCTTCTGTGCCCTTCATGATCGATTCGCCAACGACATATCACGGGATGTGTACTCTGGAGACAGCTTGTTTGTCGACTCTGGTTCTTGGGATGAACTCAACAGCACGATCCCTCGTATTGCCCGCGACGACCGCGCCGCTCAGGGATATGGCGAAGGTCGATTGGCCCACCCTGGGGAGTTTCACTCTCAGAGGATCGTTTCCCAACGATGCTGATCGCTTGGTCACCGAATCTCTGCCCTCTATGTTTCGCCGCATGCCAGCCCTTGAACACCTTGACATCACCGCCGCTCTTTTCCACTATACTACCACCCGATGTTGCGTGCTCAGCAGTAACTTGGCATTACTGAACGTAGGGCTGAACAGCCTGCAAAGTCTTACAATCGCATATCCCGACCCCAACGACAATATCTTCTCGATCCCACTTCCCCGTCTCACCCGGCTGGAGCTCCGCGACTGGCCCCGCCACTACGACATCGTGGCTCATGAATACTACAGCCGTGCTTGGAGGTCGCCCATCCTTTCCGCCACGGAAGCCCTATCGGTTCTGCGACGCCAAGTTCAGGCGCCCCAGCTCACGGTGCTGGAGCTGGTCTACTTCGCGGACGAAGCGGACGACGACCTTATCGCTTTCATCGCTCATGCCTTATCTAAGCTGCAACACCTTCAGCTGCATCGCTACCGCCGGTCCTCTGAGGAGGCTGTGGATCATGTACGTGCCAGAGTCTCCGCAGCTCACTGCCTCAGTCTCTGACATCTGATTCTCTCAGAGGCACATAGCACAGACTCTTTCGGCGTTGAAAGGTGTTAACACAATTCGCTTAAACTTGGACTTCCCAGGAGACCCTGGGGAGTACACACCCGACGTTGGCAGCGGTGCACTCGAGCAATGGCGCCGTCAACTATCAACTTTCGGACCGGAAATCTTGGACATATTGGAGCCATGTCCGTCGCTCAGATGCATCGCCCTTTTGTATCACGGAGAACCGCCGAGCATGTGGGTTTGGTTCTACCGTTCACCGCAAGGCGCCCGCCGTGCCTACGATAGGTCGCGCCACAGACGGTAGGTTGCCATCCTTTATCAATTCGTTTGCGTATTTCTGAACTAATTTCTTGCAGTGACACATTCGCTCCGCAGTATCCCTTCATAGAGCAGAGACACAAAGGAGTCATGCACGCATCGAGACCGTCATGAAGACGTGGCATGGGGGTTTAAGGTGTGGACCTTATATTCGTCTTCCACCTCGAACTCATCTGCCCCTAGGTACGCTGTTGCTTCCTCTTTGCTGCTCCATCAAGTGTGTCTAGTACTTTCCTGTAACGTCATCGTATGCGACGACCGCATTAACCCGTACTCCTCGCTGCACGCAAACAGCTACATTTGCGAGTCTAAGTGAAATCCTGCAAATCGAAGCTGTCCGTAGACAGACAACGGAACCTGTACGACGTCCTCGGCTTGAGGCGCTTGCGCTGGTGGTCGTGACACTGCAGCCGCGACGTATTGCGAGATAACGAGCCGACATCCTTCTCCAAAGAGAACAATAAAGTATCCCGCCATGCCCTGCCAGGTATGGTCTATCATCAAAGTTATACGCGGGTCCAGTCATAACATCCACTACATCCCTCATTCCGGCAGTACGTTGTTCGTCGAGTCTTCTCGCTGTGCCTCGGGTATAAGCCGGCACCGGGCAGTGCGAATTGTGCGCCCCTCATTTGGCGGCTCGTTCTGATGATAGGGCCGTCAGAACGACGGAAAACGAAGCGAACGGGTGTACAAGGGTGCGTGGTCCGGCGAACAAGCTGATCGGTTCGGCACTGTATTGGAACTCCATCGCAGCACTTGTCGCTCGCCGTTGCGTTAGGAGGACACTTGTCCTGGCGCGTGTCCCATGGGCAGGTGCGGGAAGTTCAGTCACGCAGACGCACTTCTTAATCTGTCGTTCTCTCGCAACGCGTTGCCAATTGTATCCTCCAGCCAAAAGCTACGGTGCAAGCTTCTCCTGGGATGCTCACGCTTCTACGCAAGGCCCGCTCTTCTGCGCACTTCCTATCGCGAAGCATCAGTGTGAGGCTGAGAAGGGCAAACTCAACATACCGACCTGCTCGTGCGGCCTCCGAGACACGCGATCCTTGTATTTCGCATCTCTCCGCAAACGCGTTGCAGTGCACCACGGCGCGGGTTCGTTCGTCTGGACCGAATGCATGCATCTGCGCAAACCCACGTACGTCCCTCGTCCGCTCAGTCACGGTGAGCTTCCGTCAGAAACGAGGTGCGTTCTTGAACAAAAAGACACGATGGGGCCTGCGGCGCGCGCGAGGCCAGTGCACGCTGTAACTGGGTTCCAGATATGCGTTCCGGCGCCGAGTCAGGTCCTCACCTGCTGACCAGAAAGAAACAACACGACGAATTAGGACGGGAGGATCGCCGCTTCGCCCAGCAACGAGCACATGCGAGTACTGTCCGCGTACCGACCCATCACGATCTGACGAAGGGCAAACGCGCCGCTCCGCTCACCAGAACCCTAGGAGCCTGCACCGACAATTATTAACTCGTGCAAGGGCTTCGCGCAGGAACGCGTGGCGGCGCCGCTTCGGCTCTTGTGCCAGTTGCACGATATGCAGACTCCGCGGTATCAGCCCCGGAACCACATCGCGGGCGGACGGTCGCCCACAATCAGCGAGGGTGGTCGGTTTCTACGATTGTCTTCTGCCTCCGACAGATTTGTTTCTACCGGTACCGCGAACCGTCCTATGTTCCCTGAAGGCGTGTCGTGCGCCCGGCTCTGGTTGCTGCCGCCCCGACGACCTGGAGGAGTGATCGCGATGGCACGAGCGTGCGGTCAGACTGTTGATGAAACAACAGCGCACCGTGTGCATTTGCGCTCAGAGCGAGAGGAGTGCCGTACGGGTCATATACGGGCCTTGATGATTCTGAGCGGGAATTAGATGATCTATTAACTAGATACATGTGTTGTACTATGCGAGTATAGGTTAGCTATGTGCGTGGCGGAAACAAACAGCAGCACAGTGGACGACATACAATCTCCAGTCCACCCCGCCAGGCAGACGAGCACGTCAGGCGCACGGCCTCAAGACGATGCTGCCTTCCTCTCGCGCGCCTCCTCGACATACGTCCGCATCAGCCGCACGACCCTCTTCAGGTTCATGCTGTGCTTCGCCGAGATAGGCACAACGTCTAGCGGCCGCTCCCCGACCACCGCGCCCGCCGCATCCAGCACCGGCACCCTCATCTCCTCCGCAACAAACGCCTGCAGGCGCCGCAGCTTCTCCCGTGCCGCCTCGACCTCCTCCTGCGACGCGCCCTCGCCCCCGGCGAGCAGGTCCGCCTTGTTCGCGACGACCATGCGCGCCTGCGCGCTCATCCCGGGCTTGTACTGCTCCAGCTCCGCCTGCAGCACGCGCAGCTCGTCCCACGGGTCTGGGGCGGACAGGTCGACAACGTACGCGAGCGCGTGCGAGCGCTCCATCGAGCGCAGGAACGCGTGCCCGAGCCCGACGTTCGCCGACGCCCGCTCGATCAGCCCCGGGTTGTCCGCGACGGTGAACCGGAACGCCTCGAGCGCGGCGAACGGGTCCTCGATCGCGCCCTCGACGGCGCGCAGCTGGTTCCGCGTGAGTGTGTCTGCGAAGGCGCCGCTGTCTAGGAGCGCGCGTTCGTGCGCCTCTTCGACCTGCGTGTTGTCGTGTATGACACCTTCTGCGTCTCCGTCGAACGAGCCGTCTTCGGCGACGCGCACGACCGCGACGATGGGGTTCAGTGTCGTGAACGCGTACCCGGCGACCTCTGTGCGAGCGCGCCCGCCGGTGAGCGCGCGGAGGAGCGTGGACTTGCCGGCGTTGGGCATGCCGACGAGTCCTATGTCGGCGAGGAGCTTCAGTTCGAGGGAAAGCGAGACGCGTTCGCCCTCGGCGCCACGGGTCGCCCACTTCGGCGAGCGGTTCGTTGGAGCGAGGAAGGCGGGGTTACCGAGGCCACCGGCACCGCCGCGCGCGACAAGGTGTCCCATGGGTTCGACACGACGGTGGCCGAGCGGTGCGTTCGGGTCTGCGGCCTCCGCCGCCTCCTCGGGTTTGTCGAGGTCAAGGAAAATCGGGTTCTCCGACCGTAGCCTACGCATATGTCTTCGCTCACGCTCCTGGGCGAACAAGACGCGTTCGGCGTGCTTGAAGTCTTCACGCTGCGCGTTGTCGTCTGCGTATTCGGGATAGTGCCTCCAACGCTTCTCCCGCATCTTCGCCCGCCGTTCCTGCGGACTCAGGCCGTGCAGCGCCTCCGCCTCCGCTTCGTACTCGTTTTTGCTCCGCCGTGGGTCGTCTGCGGGAAGCTCCCGGACGATCGTCCCCAACGGCACCCTGATGATGAGTGGTGGGGCGTTTTTGCCGTTTTGCCAGGTGCCTTGGCCGGCGCCGCCGTGCTGTGCTCGAGGGCGCACGAGCACGGATGACAACGTGGTAAGATGAGGTGTAGGGAGTATGTAGACATCCCCTCCGCGACCGCCGTTGCCCCCGGACGGGGGACCGTAGGGCTTGAAGAGTTCGCGATGGAAGGCAACGCAGCCGTCTCCGCCGTTCCCTATGGCAAGAGTTAATCAAGGAGATGCCTGCTGACTGACAAACCGTCATGTACCTGCACGAACATGTATGACGGTGTGATCCAAGAAAGTCTGGCCCTGAGCAGAAATAGCATGTGAGCTGGAATGTTACGCCGACACGAAGTATGGCTGCAAAAGGGTAGGTGGTTAGCGACGCCTGCGAACGCGCGCACACTTCAACATCCGACTTCAATGCCGGGAAGTAGAACAGCACATGCTACGACATCGAGTACCACTCCTAAGGATACTCACATTTTGCCTGCGCTTCCAGTCGGTCCTTCGCTTGCGCCTCAGCTCATCTTCCTCTGCCTGCGTGATGCGAGCGGGCTTTTTGCTCGACCCAGGTTCCGCGGTAGTGCTGATGCGGCATCTTGGAGAGGACACAGGGGTTGCGAAGAGACGTGCAGGTCTGAGCAACGAGGAGCGGTGCATGAACGGAGCCGAGTGACGGAGCAGGAGGAGGATGCACTTCGAGCGTCTCGGACGGAGACGCGCTTGGGCACGAAACGGCCTGCCCTGAAGCGGACATGGAACGCGTCGCGTCG
>MNAD01001703.1:0-23112 GCA_001895945.1 Trametes pubescens
TATCCTGTAAATCAAGGGACTAAAACAGGTGTTGAGCCCACATCTCTGCCAATTGTGATAGTATTCACATGGTCTCTTTTGCTATGTGTGTACCATATTACAGAGCACTATATTTGGTTGTCATCTTGATCAATATTTGTCTTCAAACAGCGCATAAGTAATTAGTTTCAATAAAGCTATGTAAAATACACCAAATCATCTTTCATGGTGTACTTTGCTTAGTAGAAATGATGATTTATATATTACTGGAATCTACTAGCTGAGCTCTATACAATGATGGTAGTTTCCAAGCCTTATATGCATTACATAGTGCACAAATGGCCAAACAGTGCCATTTGAAGAAGGCTTCATAGGGCCTGATCCTGTAGGCCAAATAAGTGCTCAAAGCTGATTTGGTGAAGGCTGATGGGTGCTAGTAGATCGCACTGGGCCAGTGTCATCTAATAGGGTCTAAATTGATCCAAAAAGGACTCTTGCCAGGGATCCTGCAGGCTTCAAGTAGATCCGAAAAGTGTACAAGGGATCTTTTTCCCCAGGTCCCAGAGGATCCAACAGGATCCAATCGTGTCCTAAAGAGTCTGGCAGAAATGGTTCAATTTAGATCCTTGTAGAGCTATCTGCACCCAAATACATATATTATTGTATCTTGGATGCCCCCGCTGATACAGCCGAACCCTTCCACCTTTAACATGCCCACCCGCTTGCACCACCTCTTTCCCGAGCTCACGCCACCCCATGTCCCACCCCATATGCACGTGTGACTGTCTAACTACTGCCTGCAAACTTGAACTCACCAGCGGTTCCACCCGTACCTCGCGGTCTCTCACTGCACCCTTGCCGCACGTTGTCCACCCCTAATGCCTATGCGAGACGGGGCTCTCCAGTCAGTCCATGGCCTGGTCGATACCGTCCTTCATGTAGGCCTAGAGTAGAATAATGAGTATGCCTTTTAATGGATTTGAGGAGCCCTTACCTTGCAAACCACTTGCGAACACTTCACATACCATTTATTGAAGTCTTCCTTTGTGCCGGCTGGGTTTTGTTTTGCCCACATAACAGCGCAGGCCTCCCTGTGTGAAGACATTAGCATAGTACATGCCAAATGTTCAAGCACACGCACTTTGGTTTGAGCTTGATACCATTACACGGCACAGGGGGCCACATGGCAACCTGCTTGCCTTTACGATGGGGTTCTGGCTTCACATGGGCCGCTATGGTTTTGGCTACAACACCAGTCATTGTCACAGTCACTGCGAGGGGCATTGCAGGTTGAGTGGCAGTCATTGTGGCGGTTGTAGCGGCGGTTGTCATGGCAGGTACCAGAGCAACACCTGCAACCATTGCAGACAACAGTGTCTCAGAGGATGTTGCCTCTTCTGCTGCAGGGTTTCTGCCCATGCCCCACATACTGGCACTGTCCATATATATCAGTCAGCTCATGCACATATACATATATATGTGCACCACTTACAATGGATCGGGAACACATACCATCTCCTACCAAGCACACACAGTGGTGTTAGTCAAGTAGTACGGTAACCACACTTGTTGAGCTCACCTCAATAGACGCATTGGGAGAGGATGGGGGACGCAGCAGAGAGGGAGAAGACAGAGAGGGAGGAGACAGTGGAGAGGGACTAGTGGGTGACAGTGATGGTCCAGAGTGAGTGGAGGATGCAGGTGTTAAGACGACACCTAGGGTTGTGGTAACGTTCAGGTACAAGGGCCTAACAGGCAGTTGAGACTCGAGGTCGGAGGGGGTTCAGAGGTGATAGATAACTAGGTCGAGCTGAGGGACGTCCTCAGCTCTCCAAGGGCGCTTATATACATAAGAGACATGCCGAGTCCATGCATATCAGGGGAGGCAGGCCTGCTACCTAAGGGGCCGTAACAACAAGGTGCGGCCTCGTGGGATCCGTACCGTATCCGCACGTAGTCCATCCACATCAGTAACATGAGGCGTAGGTGAGGCACTAACAATAGTCCATGTCTGAGACATCCGAGATCCCTGCGTCGCCGTAGCAACCATCGTAACAGCAGGCAGTTGGGACCCATCTGGTACAGGCATGCAACCATCAGTAGACTTTGCGTGCATAGTAGATGTGTCGGTTTTGACTGAGAGCTGGGGTTTTTTAGATGATGGTCCCACCCCGGGCAATGTGGCCAGGTGCCTGTCAGCTGGACATTTTAGATTGGCTGTAGACGGGGCCTCGCAGGCCTTGCAGGGGATGGTGTACAGTGGTTGGTTGAAGAACTCACTGACTAGTTTTGTGTCCTTTACATCGAGGTTGTCATTGTCCTCATCTTCACTTGACTGGACATCTTCGCTGCTCTATGAAGGAAAGTGTCACTGTCAGAGGTGTGCCTGGAACATGGCGCAAAGGCAGTGTGCATCCATACCTTCAGTTCCATCACAGTTCTCCTTCCCTTTTTGATTATTCTTGGACTTATGCTTGTGTTGCTTCTTCTTTGTGTTGCATTTGGCCACTTTGCACTTCTCTCGGTTTGCAAGATATTGTATGTGTTTCTTTCTCCATTGTGAGTAGTTCTCAAGTGCAATATCTTACCTAGCATATGCATAAATCCCACCTAGTACACACAATTGTCTGCCAAAGGGTTATCCGGAGGATCAGATTGCCCAATATGGAAGGTAAAAAAAGTCCGCAATCAACAGGATTTGAACTGGAGGGATATCTGTAAGAACTTTGGAGTCTCTACCAACTCGGCCACACATTCTTTCTATGGGCACAAACAAATTGCAGTATATAGTGTTTGACAAGTTCACTACTCCAGGCTAACAGATCCTCTGTTTTTGGTCAGTCTTTCTTTCTAGACTAAGTACATCTGTGTTTGTCTTACTTTATCATGCTACTAGTCCTTTATAAAAGAGGGATTTCAATACAGGCTGAACCAATCATTGGTCAGATTCAAAGTAGTTAGTTTGCCAAACAGGCACCTAATCTTGTGGATAAGACAATACTTAGTAAGTACTACTGCAGCTTGTTATGTTGTACCTCCTAAAGGTATCTTGATATTGTGCCGGGCCTTTCTCGAAATGGAGTGTATAATCTATCCAAGCGGATGCACTATTAATGAGATGATTGAATTCATAAGAAATTGACTTCATCTTCAAGTTTGAAAGGGTATATACTAGGTCGCCTAAGGAACACTACATAGTCCTACAACACTTCTAACCTCATAAAGGCCTGGTGGCTGAGTTGGTAGAGGTGTTTCCTAGGCCTTAACTGGAGTGCCTGGGTTCAAATCCTTTCTATCTTGCTTTTTGCACTACCATAAGAGGTAAACTTAACCTCCGGATAATCCCACGGCCGCAAGTTGTGCGCGCTGTGCGGAATTTAGTGCGCGCATTGTGTTAGAAAATGCTTAGTTGCGTGCTCAAATGTGGCGGTGCGCGGCAATAAGCCAATTGCGCGCTATTTTTAATAAATGTACTAGTAGTCCAGGTCTGCCCATAGGGCGGTTGCTATGTACAAATGGGCCATCATATGACTCAAGTGACTTCACAGCCGAGCATGACCGCGACTGTGAATTTCGCGGAATTCAACTCTACTTCTGTCGATAAGTCTCACCCAGGTAGTGCATTCAAATTCTGAGTGCCTCTTGCCTCGCACAGCAGTAGCGCGATAATGAGCAGCAGCTGCCCGAGGATCACTGGCGGCGGTGGAGGTGAGCGCGCGCGAGCACGGCGGGACGCTCACGCACGTCGTTTGCGGCGTTTGTGGCGGCTCAGCGAGGCTGCGTTCGACTTGAGGCGCTCCTCGAAGAGCAGCAGGTCGCGGTACGTCGCGGCATCGTGGGGCGGGTGAAACGAGCTCGCGGAGGCCGGCGGTGCGGGGCGCGGGGGCATCGGTCGGGGTGGGCGCCGTGGTAGTGCGATGGCTGCACGCTTGGTGTTCCGGTCGCCAGTTTAAGTTAAAGGTCAAGGTCACATTGAATAGTATAACGCGGGATGACTACTACAAGAATCCTTCGAGTTCCATCCGTCCGACAATGCTACGTAACTGTAAGGTATGAGAGAGTGTGTACGTATGTGCGAGTTCGCCACAGGCGAGCCGCCGCCGGACTACGAGGGTCCGCGCCGGCAGCCGCCGCCTGCGACGAACGGGATATCTGCAAAGAAAAGGGCCATATGCAATGCAAGTGAGGGAGAAATGATGCGGGGGACGATGCGAGGGTTCATTGATCAGAAATCCATGCGAGAACTGTGAGTTGAGTAAGCACGCTGCTCCGACGCCGCGCGAAGCATCCGGGAACGGGAGCTCGCGCGAAACGTCAGAGACCGGACGGAGACGCTGTTGAGACCTAGGAAGAGCAACGCTACGCAGTCAGCGCACGGCGCGTAGCCTCCCCACTCTCACCACCGCTGCCGCCAATGAGCACCGTCATCCACCCAAACATGGTCATCAGGAAGCGCACGAGCCACGCCGAGTCCGCCCCGAGCCCAAGGCCCGGCCGCAGCTGCAGCGCGAACGCGATGTCGAGCGGCTGTCTTGGGCGCGGGCGCGACTGGGGCTGCGGCCGCGAGATCTCGACCATCATCTCCTCGTCGGAGAAGAGCGCCCCGGGGAGCTGCGGGCCTGGGGAGGGCGCGCGCGTGGGTGAGCCAGAGCCGGAGAGGCCGAGCGCGGGCGCGTCGGCGGCGCGCAGAGACCAGAGCGGCTTGGAGGACGGCGAGGACGGGAGCTCACGCATCTGGATGGGCACGGACGCGGGGCTGGCCAGTGGGGTCGCGAATGGGGTGGGCCGGGCGTGATCAGGCAAGGGAAGGAGGTCCGGATCGGCGTGGATGTCGTCGATGACGATTTGCGGCAGCGTGGGCTTCGCTTCGTCATCGTACGCGGGCGGAAGGTCCGGGTCGAGGAAGAGCAGCGAGTGTTCGGGCGCATCTTCGAATTTCTCGTCGGGGTCCACGGCAGACTCTGAATCGATGTCGGAGCTGCCACCCGTCTTCTCGTTCAGCTTCTCGTCGAGTATCAGGGCAGGAAGAAGGGTGTCGCCTGTGAGCAAACGGGGTTTGCCAGGTCGCGGCGTGCGGTCGCCGCCATCGCCACCACCAACCGAGAGATCGTCGGGGCCGTCGAGGCCGACACGGCGCTCGAGGCGCGGGAGGATGTCCCAGGCAAGGTCGGACTTGAGCATGAACGACCGGAGGTGGGTGAGAGCGTAGATGCCCGCTCCGATGCAAAGCATAGAGAGGAAGGCGGCGATGCAGGAGACGGCAATGATGATGAGCGGCGGAGAGACGTGGAGGTCCGGGGCGCCGACGGTGGGGTAGTCGGCGTCATGGGCAGGCGCCTCGTCGGCCGAGGGTTCGGCGTCGGTGGCGACAACCTCGACCGAAGGAGGGCGCTCGCCATCGAGAGCGTCGAGGGAGGTGGAGTCATTGTTCTGAAGGTTCTTCAGTATGTCGTAAAGCTCCTTCTCATCGTCAGTGGGGGTGCCACCGACGGCGAGAGGGATGACAGCCTTGATGGCGTCGAGGTCGTTAAGGCGGGAGAGGAAGGCGGACTGCTCTTCGTCGGAGGTGAGGGAGATGTGGACGTCATCTTCCTCGACGTGAGCGAGGTAGTCCTGACGTTGTCTGGGGAGGTGAGTGAGCATTGTGCGACTAGTGGCAAGTACAACTATTGACAGGCATTTCATGCGGATGGTAGGCCAAGGCGTTGACCGTCATAGCTGGACTCTCCTCATCCGTGGACGGTGCACTAAGACATTATAAAACGTCCTGGCATCCTGACATTAGCAGAAGGATAACCTGCGCTGACGGGCTTTTGGGATATAGTATGCCTAAAGAGAGGCGGGTTCCAAACAACACTCAGTCCGGGAAGCAGGCGCGCGGTAGCCTGACAGCGCAGATCCTAGATGCCACCCTTCTCATACTATGCGCGATGCACTGCGTCCACGAACCGCAATATTCAACAGAAAGTGCGTCTGTAGATGATCGCTCGAGGTGTGGGAGGGGACGACGGAAGAAGGCCACACGCGACAGATTCACGCGAAAGAAGCAGCCTGGAGGGAAATGAAAGGACGGGTCGAGACTCACCCTGTGCGAGAAGCTAGTAAAGCCTGTACGGCGTTCTGTACGGCGAGCGACTTTCTTACCCTACCAAGTGCGCCATGGTGAATTCCACCGCTCGAAGACAGTGGAAGTGAACCACTCACGATTGTGGCGCGTCCGAGATGGGACGAGCGGTGACGACCAGCGCGAGGAGGGAGAACGAGACGAGAATGTTGAGAGTCATCGCGGCCGAGGCGCGCTGATGGGGTCTCTCAGAGCTGCGGGATGCTCGCCACGGTCGAACGTGTCGAGGAGAGGGTGTCGGGCGACGATGGAGGTGGTGGTGGCCTCGAGGACAGCACGCTCCCGACAAGTCCTCTCCTCGGCATTTCCCCGCATGACGTGGCTTACCGGCCCGAATTATTTCAAAAATAACGCCGTCGGCAGTCCTGTGCGTCTCTCTCTCTCGCCGTCCTCGCCGCCCTGCTCGTCGTCCTGCTCGTCCTGCTCGTCCATCCCCTCTCGCCGTCGTCTGTGGTTGTATATCCTCGCTGGGCTAGACGTGCTGCTCTGAGACGAAGACACCGCCCTCCCCGCCGCGTGCCATGGCAAACCTCGCCCAGTCATTCCTTCGCGCCTCCCTCCGCGCATCCTCGTCAACCACACCTGCACGCATACCGAAACATCGTGCGGCCCACACTGCGAGTCCATACCACCTTCATGCACCGGCCCAAACTCGTCTCCTCTCGCGCGCAAGGGCGAGGTCTGCCGCACAACTTGTCAGGTCTCCTATAGACGGACCACTTCCCCGGCCTCTCCGCCGTGGCTTTCACAGCACAAGTGGTGCGCATGTTCCTACCGTATCAGTCCTCTTTCTGACAACGTGCTCAACTCAGCCGCCCACCACGGAGGTATTGAACGACCCGAGCCCGGCACCGGGTACGCTCACCACCACACTCCTTCGCAGAATACGCTTTAATCAGCCAAGGGTAGCATCAAGGTCCACTTCAAAGACGCAAAGGGAAACCTGATCAGGACCGTAGAGGCTAACGAGGGCGACGATTTGCTCGGTATCGCGCACGAGTACGATATCGACCTCGAAGGTTTGCACTCGTCGCCGCCGCTCCTCCGTTCCGCGCTAACGCCCGCACCCAGGCGCATGCGAGGGCTCCGTCGCATGCTCTACCTGTCACGTCATCCTCGACCCCGAGAGCTACGACAAGGTCCCAGAGCCCGAGGTCCGTCGCGGTCCCCAACTCATCTCATCATCCCGTCCCCCTTCTCGTCGCCCCATCTAACAGCATCTGCACGCAGGACGATGAGAACGACATGCTCGACATGGCGTTCGGGCTCACCGACACCTCGCGGCTCGGCTGCCAGGTGCGGCTCACGAAAGACCTCGACGGCCTCACCGCCACGCTCCCCGCCGCGACGCGGAACATGTTCGTAGACGGTGCGCCGCCTCAGCCCCAGCCTCCCATGTGTCGCTGACTGCCGTGCGCAGGGAAAAAGCCCACACATCACTAGCCTAGCCCGCGACCGGTGCACGCACACAAAACGCTGTTAACTTACGAACCCCCCCGTAGTAATGATATCTCGTGGTAATCGCACGCTGCTCAACATACTATCACAGCTATGACTTTTTGTTTCGCGCGAGGTTCGCTTTCCCGCTGCGCAAGGTGTTGCCGAGAACGAGAAGTGTACGTCTCTTCCCGCCCGTGCGCGTGCCGTTGACGTTGTGGCCAAGATGTTCCCGCTCCATACGGGAGTCGGTTGGGATGCCTGTCTGGATTGTGCGGGCACCTGGAGAGACCGCGCGGCGCTTCCTGCACCCAGTACTTGACAGCTCTTCTCCTCAGTGTCCCCCGCGAGCCGAGTCGAGAACGCCGAGCGCGCAGCCGCGTGTCGCTCCAATGGTCCCGCGCCCCGCCCCGCCGTCCTCCGCCAGCTCGTTCCACTCGCATCACGACGCTGCGACGTACCGTCATCTGCTGCTCTTCGAGGAGCGCCTCAAGTCGAACGCAGCCTCGCTGAACCGCCGCAAACGCCGCTACCAACGTGCGTAAGCCACTCCGCTGAGCTCGCGCGCGCTCACCTCCGCCGCGGCCAGTGTTCCTCGGGCAGCTACTGCTCATCATCGCGTTCCTGCTGTGCGAGGTCCTGCTGCAGACGAACCTCCTGGGCGTACCGTACACCTGGCTGCTGGGCCGGGGGCTCCCAGACCCGTGTGCGAAGAGGCCGTCGTGCGCGTGCACCCGTACTTTACGTCTGGGCTGCTGTTCGTGGCGGTCACGACGCTCGTGCTATTCTTTACGACCAGGTTGTACTCGGAGAAAATCGGGTATGCGAACAAGTACGTCCTCTCACCCTCGAAGTATCTTTCGCCGCTCACCGACTCGACTCCCTCACCCGGTACGTCCCCATTGCACACTGAACAGGTACGTTCCGCACGCGAACCGCGCCCTGCGCACCTTCTTTCTCTTCGCCCGCCCAACGCCCTCTGTGCCCGCCTCCCCACCACATCGTCCTCTTCCACAAGAAACAAGCGCACACGCAGCCCGTCGCCGACCTGCCCCGCGCGGCGTGCCGCCTCCGTGCACATTCCCCCGATCCCGCCCGCTGCGAACCTGCGCGGTGAGCTCATCTTCTCCTCCCGCGTCGACCGCGGGTTCCGCGGCGCGTAAGGCCACGTCGGACAAGGAGAAAGGTGGAGCGGGAGCCAAGGGTCTGTGAGAGGGCGAAGGCAGGCGAGTGTAGGCGGCCCGCCGTCGGGATTGCGCAAGTCGAGTCTGGTGCCATGCCGGCCGGCAACACGCAACACTTCGGGTGGGCTGTCGCAGCTGCACCATCTGCTGGTTGCTGAGTCTGCGGCTGGGTCATAGCGGCGAAGAAACGTCTTGAGGCTGCTCATGGAAGGCTGCGGGCGAGATTGTACTGTAGGCTGACAGATATGTTACGCGCTGCTCCTCTTGGATGCTCGCTTACTCCGAGGCGTTGTGTGCACCACGCTGGCCCCTTGTCCTGAGGCAGATGAGATGTTGCATAACTTACACGCGTTCAGATAGAGTACATGGACAACTTTGGCATCTCGCGACAACCGGGCAGCAACTTCCCGAAGAGGTGCTCCTAGTCAACCAGTGAGCTTCGCTTCTTCACCCACTCCATACAGGCTGCCTCGACATTGTCAGCATCCACCGCCATGTCCCGCAGAATGAGTTCAGGGTGC
Organism: Trametes pubescens; assembly: GCA_001895945.1. Lineage (NCBI taxonomy): Eukaryota > Fungi > Basidiomycota > Agaricomycetes > Polyporales > Polyporaceae > Trametes > Trametes pubescens. The sequence goes on from MNAD01001703.1 coordinate 9,246, forward strand.
TCACCGGGCCTGGCTGGGTGTAGTTCTTCGGAATGGGCCACTGCGCAACAAGAGCATGTCTCGTCATCAGTACCGTCCGCTCACCAGAAGGGAAATGCACTCACGTTGATGTCGATCAGGATACCCGGCTCCTGCGTAAGGACGCCACGTCGGGTCAGGAGCCATCCACGCAATGTAGCGGCAACGACCAGCATCGCAACTCACCTTGCCAGTGTACACCCCCGGAATGGCGACCAAAGGGCCAGGCTTGCCGTTCCCGCCACCTGTGACGTGGATCTGGCCGCACGCGATCTAGCGACACCAACAACGAACGCACATCAGCTCCACGAAGCACGCAGCAACGCGACACTCCACCGACAAGCCCGTGAAAGTACGCACATAGAACTGCGCCCCACCCACCCGCTCCGCCTCATGCAGCGCGATCGCCTCCACCCGCACCAGATACTGCCCGCCCGGCAGCGCGCGCGGCAGCGTGAAGTTCACGCTCGCCAGGCCCTGCGCGGGCCACGCGATGCTCCTCCCGCCGTCCGTAACCGCCGTGATCTCGTGCGTCTTGAACCACACCCGTCCCGCGCCGTCCCACTGCGCGACGTCCGTGTGCGCGGGCGCGCGCGCCATGTACACGTTCACGACGCCGTGGTGGTAGAGCGTCTCGTCGCACGCGAACCCGAGCGGGGAGCCAGCGGCGACGGAGATGGTGGATGCGGTGGCGTTCGTGGCGGAGGTGTAGCAGCGGAGGTCGGGGCTTGTGACGTCTGTCACCTGCGGGGTGGGGACCTGAGCGTCGGGGAACGGCGGGGAAGGGGAACGATAAGGGGGCCGGGAGGTGGAGGACGTACAGGAGCCTTGCTGTAGTGGTTGTTCGTCATGCGGACATTGACCCATGGCTCGGTTTTGACGTCGTCGACGATCAGGCTGGGGAATGTGTCTTCGTGCATTCGTCAGGGGGAAATGCGAGTCAGAGGAGAAGGAGGTGGGTGCACTCACAGTGGGCGAGCACTTGGGTCGCGAGGACCGCGAGGGCGACGACTGGACCGAGCATGGCGAGTGGTTGGAGTCAGGCGTGGTGGTACCTCCCTTGTCCAGTGGCAGATCCTGCCGGTATATATGGAAGACGAGTACGTACCCTCTTATGCAAATGAAGGGTTCATTCGCTGACCATTACACACCAGGTAGCTCAGGGTAGAGCGGCCGCTGGCGGCAAACGGACCGAGGATCTGTTGGACGGCAGTCGTTTCTATGGCCGGCGACGGGCTTCGCGACGAGCTTGCCAATCGAGGGAAGCTGACGGACTAGGAGACTGTGTCGACGTCAACATGGGCACGCGAAATACCGCATGGAGCTGCGGGTCGTCTGTGTTTTGCGGATGTTGGGATCCTGGGCCCAAGGAGCGAAGAGGAATGGAGCGCAGAGAGGCATCGACGGCAGGAATGGGGGAGAAATGAAGCGTGGAATCTCGTGCAGGTATACGCATTCCAGGGACTCGAGGCTGGGGATGTACGAGGGGAGCAGAATGAAGTGGAGGTGACGGGAATGTAGATGAGCTCGGTGGGATGAAGGCTCTCTAGACGGTTGATCTGACTATCAACGGCGGCCATGAATCGGATATACTTACCGCGGGATGCTGGGCAAATCTGCTATGCTCCTGTTGAGGTGAAATTGTTGCAGGATGAAGTACGAACACATTGGGTCAACGCGCTACTAGCGGCAGGCGTACCAGCAAGGACCAGTACTCATCGCAAGGTGTCGGGGACGCCACCCGAGTGTTTTGTAGCCAGAATTGAAGCTGCACAGAAGGTATGTATAATAAGGAAACTGCGTAGGAGGAAAGAGGCCTCAGGCCTGAGGACGGACAAAATATCGCCCGCTGTCGGTGCCGCCCAATGGGGGGAACAATGGAAAAGTAGTTCGAGCGCCTACGGGACAATGCGACTGGGGACGAACAACGCCGTTGTCCTGGCTCCAGAGTAAATCTTTCGGTAGTTCAGGGACGGTGCCTTCAGACAGAACGACCGCCCCGTTATCATGACGTTCGCTGCCGCAGCGTTTGCGGCGGGTCTTCAGCGTGAGGACCGGTACGCCTCTGCGCTGAGGGCTCCTTCGAGCTCAGACTCGCGCCAAAACAAGATCTCGCTAACAGGCTGGTCGGTACTCTCACGTCGGTCCCGGGCAAGAGGAATCACGCGCGTAACACGCGAAGAGCTTGGAGACGAAGCGCGTCGAGGACGAGGGAAAATACGATAACAGGCGGCGGGAATACACTGTCGGAACGCATACGCTACCGTACTCACACTCCCATTCTCACGCCCATCTCGCCAGCTTCGCGCCCCCCCCACACGTCGATCACAATCTGCCGCGTCGTCAAAGCCGCAGCTGATCTGCTCAGAAACGCTAGCCAGACCGCGCCCAAGTCCCATCGCGAAAATCGGACGATACAAACCACAAGGTGCACGTTGGTTTCCCCGCCACCGCCACCGCTCGCGCGGCGCCGCCGACGGGTACTCACCCCGGGAGCCACGAGAAGGCCTGCACCACGTCCCGGGACCCTTCCCCAGCCGCCCCCTACCACGCGCGCTTGCTGGTCACCGCCCGTTTGGGGCTCTCTTTTTCGGCGCTGGACTCCCGATCGCCCTGTTGCGGTGTCTTCGCCGGTGTCTTGGCTGCAGCACGCAACGCTTAACTGCGTGCGCCTGCAAGGCCGGCAATAATAACTCTCGCTGGCAGTCCGTGTGCTCTGAGGGGGTGCAGACGGCAATCGTGCCCGCAGCGGCAATCGCGCCGGCTGGTGCAGGGCTCAGGCAACTGGGTGCTGGCGAGGTGCCAAATTCTCCTGGCACTGTGAAGAGGGGGAGGGCGTGTCAGCGAAGAGAAGCGAGGGAGGGAAGCACGGCGGGAGGGGCGAAGCGGGAGAAGGGAAGGGAAGGGAAGGGGGCGAAGAAAGGGGGGCACGTACCAGGAGGTGTGACTGGCGGTCTGGAGGAAAGAGCAAGAGGGGGGGACGCAGGGTTTATATACCCGGGACGCGCCAAGGTTTAGACTCCGCAGGACCTAGGACCGCACCGCATCGCGACCGTGGTGACATCAGATAAAGAACAATGGCCCGTTTGTCGTGGTCCTCGTGAGCCATGCGGGAGGGCGGAATGAGTCGTTCCGGATAGCCCAAAGCGCATTGAGGACGTCGCTGAGTTGCAGAAAATGGCTTCCTGATGCTGGTGATGTATTGCCGAAGCGTCCTAGCCTCGTGAGTCGTCCCTGCACGAGAGAAGCGACGAGTGGCACCGTGGGTCCGCCGTCCCCTGCGGCCAATGCGAGGTCCAACGAGGTCAAGCCGAGGCATAAGGCCTTGGTGCTTTGAAACAAAGGGTCAAAGCGATGCTAAAGGACAAAGCAGAGAAACGAACCGAACGCGCCAACGCATGGTCCTGCGGTGGCGCGAGTATTTGGTCGTATTTGGCCGTGTGGGCGTGGTGAGAGTTTTCCGGGCGAGAACTTCCCGAGCGTACCGCGCGGAGGCGAGCACGAGCGCAGAGCGCGTTCTGTATTTTCCAATCAGTAGATAGCGAGGGAGTCGCATGACGAGGTGCGCGCAGAGGAAGTGCGAGCAGCTCGGGGGAAGTGCAAGGCTGAAGCGCCCGTTACGGCGCGCTGCTAGCGCTCAACGGGGAGATTCGCACTCGTCAGACATGCCGAGCACACGCCTCACAATTGGACGTCGTTATCTGAGCGTGGTATGTACCCTTGGCGACCCCTGTCGGCGGCAGCGCAGAGTTACAACCTTGCGGTGCGTCTTCTGGTTCACTTGGGGGGACTTATTAGTACCGAGACTTGTCTATCGCTGATGCGTCTCGGGGGCAGGAAATGGCCTGCGCACGAATGACGAGGAGGGCGCAGAGGCCGGAAGAGCGGGTCGGAGTCGCACGCGACGGAGTTGCGCAGAACTCGCACGCCCACCTGACCGCGGCCAAACGGGCAGGTCTGGCCCACAGACGGCTCGCAGGCGAGCACTCGTCGGCCAGACATCGTGAGCGGGCCGTTATTGTGAGCTCAAAGGGGACGGTGACTCACCCGCGCAGCAGCAGCCGCCCCCAAACGTGCAGGGAGCATCGTCCTCAATCCGTCCGCAATCGCACACCAGATAACGCCTCCAGGCAACAGGGCCCTGATGCGCGCCCCCGTGCGCACTCGGCGCTCGCAGAAGCCCCACGAAGCGATGGGCGCATGAGAACCTCCGGAGCGCACGCGCCAGCGTGCAGAAATGCAGAACACAGAACACAGAACACAGAACGGAGCGCACGAACGTGCGTGCCTCGCCCCCGCCCGGAACCCGCCCGCGCGCCCAACGTCGTCGTCGGCCGCTGCGCGGCTGGAAGCCCCAGCGCATCTGCTTAGGTAAAAGTGAGGAGAGAGAATGCGCGTGGGAGGGGGGACGCGTGTGCGAACGGACCCGCGCATCGACCTGCTGATGAGTGCCACCGGCGTATGTAAGACAAGGTTCACGCCTCGCCGCGAACGACGCACCTTCGACATTCGCGGGCGCTCCGGAGGCCTGCACGCGCGATAGGCCGGACCATGCGCACCGCACCCGTGACGCACGCGCCCGCCCGCCAAACACCCTGCACTGCACTCAGATACGCCCCGCGCTAGTTCGCGCATACCGGTCGAGGCCCGGACTGCACGCGCCAGGAGAGAGTGCCCGGGAGGCGACGACGGAGATCAACTGGCGGGGCGCGACGATCTCGATCGCGCCTCGAAGCTGTGTTTACGTCGTGTGCTCTCCGTTTGGAAACGCGTTCATACCAGGATGCCTCCCGCGGCGGGGTGTATACGCGAGTACAGGCTTCCCGACGCGCCATCGTCGCTACGCGCACGAGAGCGCCCTTGGCCCGGCGTGCGAGGGCCCCCTTCACGCGACGCGCACGGAGGGACCGGCCTTCACGATAGCTGCGAAGGACTCGGAGCAGTACGTACAACTAACTGCGCCACTCACCAGAGGGTTAGTTTCACTGAACACAGCAGCGCGGAACGTGTCTTCTCCGCCCTGGAGCACGCTCTTCGCCGGGACACCATCACCATAAGCGACCATCCCCGAGCAGGTCCCCGCGCGATGCGCCGCCACCGCAAACTCTACGAACCGCGCACCCGTCTACCCCGCAGCCCCGTCCGTCCATCTGACTGCGAGCCAAAATAGAGCGCGTGCGGGGTGGGAGCACTGCACCGGGCACCCCCAGAAGCGAGCCCGCCTGTGCGCGACGGCCGGTGCCGCCTTCTCGAGTCCTGCGGGCGCGACTATCGGCCGTGAACCTAGCTAGGGGCGTGGATTTTCTCAGCCTCACGCGCTGCCCGCTCGGCCAATGGCGGCGGGGTCCTGTGGGCGTCGATAAATGTCGGAAATGAACGCGAACGTCCTATGCCGTACGCACCGTCGGCATCCAGCGGGTCGAGGCGCAGGCTGGGGGATGCTGCGCTGGCCAGCTCGGCGCGGGTTCCTGAGGTAACGAGAGCCTGTTTGGCAGACAGCGTGTCGAAATCGCGTGAGGGATTGGTAGAGTCCTACGTCAGTGGCAAAAGCCGTGTCTGCGCGGGTTGATCGTTCCGCGGTCGGTGCGACCCTTGACGGCCGTGCTGGACAGGATGATCATCGGCAGCGGCAGCATGGTAAGGTTAAATGAGCGACAGTAGCTGGCTGGTTGATGATTGTAGACTGGTGAACACAATATTGCAGACGGTGCTGCTCGATGTTCGGGTGATTCTGGGCAGTTGAGGCGGTCAGGAATTGGCCGACGGCGCATTCGACGTGGTAAGTCGCCGGTGCAAAACGCAAATAGAACTCACAGACGTGCTCCTCGGCCGAGGGACCGAGGACAGATGCAAGGACGGCGCCCTTGACAGGGAAGCTAGCGCAGATGCTCGACGCGCCGACGAAGTGAAGCGTCGCCAAAGTGTCCCTGACAGAAATGATGAGAAGGCAAGACGCCGTTCTGTGTGTCAACGTTTACCTGCACGGGCGGCGAGCACGAGCCCAGGCTGGCAGTTATATCAGGTTGGCTGCTAGATGGGCCGAGAAGGGCGGCGGGCAGAGAAGCTGCGCTGGAGTGGCATCGTGTCGCGGAAGCGTGTGTGTGAACGAAGCACAGCCGAGTTACGTTGGCGTCCAGTGTGTTCGGCGAGCAGCAGCGCGTTGGTGGGCAGCTCTCCCGAGTCCCTGCGCGGGCGGTCGCCACGTCTGGGCCGGCGGGAGTTAATGATGCAGATCGCCCGAGCGGTCTCCCGCGAACATCCGAGAAGTTGTGTGCCCGGCGAAGAGTTGTTGTGCGCCCGGGGTGTGCGGACCGCCGCGGGTCGAGCCAATGGGAATGCGCAGACGAGCACGCCCGCCACGAGGAAATGGGGGGCATCCTGAGAAAGGCAAGGGGGGCAGCGAGAAAGCGGTAGCTATCGAGTGGCAATATCGCTCAGGGACGCCGCCGCGGACGGCGACTTGCCGGGAATGGCAAGTTTCGTAGTTCGCCGATCAAAAAGGTGCCGTAAGGGGCTCGCTCGAATCTTCAATCTCGCGACATTGCTCTCATTCGCCGCCCGACTCGTCCTCAGCCTCCTCCCGTCCACGCACCCCGACCCTTCTCTTCTCCCACTCCGCCTCTGCTCTTAAACACCGCCTGCCCACAGCCATGCCACCGCTACTATCTCTCCCTCCCCTTCCCACCCACCTCCCTCATGTTCGTCCCACGTGTGTCTCTCTGCGCACTCCCACCGGACGTTCTTGAGGAGATCACATTCCACGTCGCGCTCGCAGACACGCTCGGCCCACCCGTTCATCTCATCTCTCTGCTCTGTACCTGCAAGCACATCAATGCCGTCCTTCGCAAAGAGAACAATGTCTACCTCTACGCGCGCATCTACGCCGCCAAGTTCGACTCACGCGCGGCCTCGCGACGCATGGGTGCGAAAGCGGGTCAATCCAGCGCGCTCGCCGCGCAGCTGCCCAAGTACTGCACCGCGCTCCGTAACATCCGCCGCGGGGACATCGACTCGCCCTCTCTCGTGAGCGACTTCCTGCGTGCGTTCGCCATGTGCCTCGAGAACGACGGTAAGAACGCCGCGCAACTCGAGTGGGCGCACCTCTTCGAGTACGCGGAACAATTTATCCTCGAGCGCCTCTGGGAAGAGTCCGAGTCCAACGTCTCCAGTGGCTGGCCTGTGGAGGATGTCACGAACTCGCTCGCGCTGTGGCTCTACTGGTATTCGTCCTCCCACGGTGCGTCAATTTCCAAATTATTGAAGTCCAGTTACCCACATGTGCGCACGGTAGAACGGTTCGCGTCCAAGACAGCCGAAGAGCGCGAGCAGCTCATGGCACTGGTAAGGCCCTACGCCCTCTACAACTTCCGCTACCCGCCCTTCCTCGCGCCCGACAACCACGCGCACCTCCCACTCCCAGGGAGCCCCGAAGCGTACCGCGACCACTCAACAATTACCCCGCACGGCTACTACCCGCTGTACCGCGAGCCCACGCTCTGCAAGCATACGTTCCGCCACTACGGGCGCACGCTCACGCTCGCGGAGCCGCCCATTGGCCTCATCGCGAAGCTCCTCTACATCGCGCTCCAGGAGCACAAGACCATCGATGTTGAACAGCCCATTCCCGACGACCGCGACGAGGCCACGCTGCTCGGGGTGCGCGGCCCCACCCGCGCGGACTACCTCGAGTTCGCGCGCACGACCGCCGCGCGGTACCCCGTCCATGGCGACTTCGACCTCCCCACGCGCAACGCCAGCGTGAGCGGCATGCACGACAACGACTGGGCGCGCTGGCGCGGGTGCTTTAACCCGTGGGGCGCGCCGCCGCGGGACCGCAGCGCGATGTACACCTTCGGCAGCCTCACCGGCAACTGGGCGGGACGCTCCCTGGTGAGTCGCATCGCGTCGCGTTCCCGATACATACAGCCCTCGTACGAGCCGACACTGACCCCAGAGCCGCACAGGACCCGCACGGGCACGAGTACGCCCACGCGACGAACGCGCGCGAGTTCGACGCCCAGCTCGCACAGCCGGACTGGCCCGACGTCCCTGAGCACCCGCTCTTCTTCACGCTGCGCGAGCACCGCGCCCGCGCGCGCCCCAGCGGCCGGGCGCACGCGCTCCCGCACTGGGAGGTGCACCCGTACCGCGACCCGCTCGACGAGGGCATCATGAACGCGTACTTCCCGCGCGGCTGGCCGGAGGGGTACTCCGCCGTCGAGCTGAACGGGACGCTGCGCATCGCGCTGCGCGGGCGCGCCCGGCAGTGGGTGTACGACACGTACGTCGCGGAGGCGGAGAAGGCGAAGGGCGTGGCGCAGGCACGGGCACGGGCGCGTATGGGGTGGGCGCAGGAGAGCGGGGACGTGGAGTTGGCAGACGCCGATGGGGACGAGGACGAGGAGCGGGTCGGCCGCGCGCGGCGCGAGGTGCAGGCGGTGCTCGGGGAGAACATGGACGTCGACGAGCTCATCGAGACCGTGGTGAGTGACAGCGACGGCCCCAGCTCCCGGTCCAGCTCTCGTTCCAGCTCCGCGCCTGACCGCGACGACCACCTCGACATCATCATCACCGGCGAGGTACGTCGCATCCTCTACGTGCCGCCAACTCGCTGCTGATGCCGACCCCTTGCAGACGCAGACCCACCACGCGCTCGCCTGGGGCAACTACTGCATCTACGGACGCGTCCGGAGCTGGGACGGGCTCATCGTCCTCGTCCGCGCGCCCGCGCCCGACCCGGACCACCTGAGCCCCTTCCCCGACCGCCTCGAGCCGTACGTCTTCCGCGGGTACCTCCTCGGGGGCGCGAATCTCGTCGGGGCGTGGCGGCACGTCACGGACAGCATCCACACGATCCCCGTCGAGGGCCCGTTCGTCGTGAGCAAGGTCGTCGCGCAAAAGGCGCAAGCGCAAGCGTAGGCGTTGAGCATGTACATTCGATCCGGTGTGCAGTGTCCCTAGCATTATGTCTCTCATACATGACTTCACGTATTGGGGCCACGTACTCTCCCGCACTTATGACAGCAACGAACATTTAGACGATGTACAATACGGTATACGTGTATACATAGATACGCCAGATAAGTACTACATAGACAGCCCGCTCGGCATTCCTCCCGCCCGAGCGTCACGCCTACACCGCTCCCGCGGCCGCGCCCAGCCCGCGATGATCCCGCCTCCTCCGGCGTGCGAAGAGCGCCATCGACACGGCCATGAACGCGAACCCGGCCACGATGCACACCTAGTAACCGCGCGACCGCCCCATCGGAACGGAACGGGTGCAGCGACAATGAACGGAACGCACGTCAGCTGAGCACTTCACCCGGAGACGGAGACGGAACACGCGTGGAGGCGATTCGGAAGGGAAGACGGGAAGCGCGGAAGGCGAAAGAGAACGCACCCCGGCGAAGACGATGGCGCGCCACCAGACGCGGGACCCGGGCGCGGACGCGCTGTCCAGCAGGGCCCCGAACACGGGCGTGCCCACGAGCATGGACGTGCCCACGATCGAGAACGCGAGGCCCATCCGCAGCCTGCGCACCCCCCGCGTTCCCGCGCGTCCGAGGTCCGAGATGAGAGGGCGGCGCGGAGATGAACACAAGGCATGAATGGGAGCGCGGATGAATGAAAGCGAGAGCATCAGCACTTGACCCTAGCAGGGTACGCAGACGACGCACGCACCCGAGCTCGCTGAGATCCGTGCACAGGGTCCCGAGCAGCGGAGGAATGAGCGACACGTCTGCAGCGAAGAACACGCACAGTCAGCAAGGCGACGACCGCGGTCGGGTCCGCATCAGGAAAGGGTAGAGTTAGCTTCGCTGCAGTGACCACGAGCGTGCAGCACGGGTACGTACACGCGCCCGACGAGAACCCGAAGAGCGCCCCGACGGCGACGACCCCGCCAGTGTCCGCCGCGCCGAACAGCGCGAACAGCAGCACGGCGGACGCCAGGATCGCGGGCAGCAGCATGTTGTACACCCCGAGCCTGTCCGCGAGCGCCATGGGCAGGATCCGGCCGAGCGTGCTCCCCGCGTTGAGGATCGCGAGCTGCGCGCAGCGTCGTCAGCCGACAAGTCCCCGTCGAGTGCGTGGATAGTGCGAGGAACGTACTATATATGTTGTGATTGCCGGCGAGACGCGGTGGTCGACGGCGAAGAGCTGGAGATAGAAGACTGGTCCTGGTCATGTCGGACGCCTAACTGGCTGCAAGCATACTCGGTTACTCACATGGGACGAATAGGCCCAAATTCGTGCAAAACGCGCTGTAGAGCAACGATGCGTTAGCCCTCGAATACTCGTAGGAGGACTGCGCCGTACGTACCCTGCGATAGACCACATGTACGCGCCGTCGCTCGCGATGTGCAGCATCCCATGGCGCGTGAACACGGCGCTTCCGCGTTTCGGCGGGAGGCGCGTGCGCATGAGGCAGTTCGCGATGAGGAGCAGGCCGCCTACGAGTCCACCGCTCACGCGCACGCCGTTCGCGAACCCCATCTTCGGGTTCTCGAACAGGTGGTTGAGCAGTATGGGGTAAACGATACCTCCACAGGATGCGCCGCTAACGACAAGGCCCGTCGCGAGCGCGCGGCGGTGCCGAAAGTGATGCGCGACGATGCTGAGAGACGGGAGGAAGAGGAGACCGACGCCGAGGCCGATTCCGAGGCCTTGCGCGAGGAAGACCTGGTAGTACTGATCTTGCTGGACGAGCGAGAGCATGAATATGAAAAAGACGAGAAGGCAGGATCCGGTGATCTGGACATGGTGGCTGGGATCGCGGGAGGCTGTTAGTGGCCGGCCACATGATGCGCGTTGGACCCACAACGCACAAGTAGCCGGAATCAAAGGCGCTCCCGACGAACACGGCCGGGGCGTACATCAGAAAGAGCTGGACGCTGCCGATCCAGCTGTGTAGAGCAATTTCGCTGAGATTACTGGCGTGCGGGAGAAGACAGGACGGCCGCACCTGATGTTGGAGGGCGAAACGTGGGAGAGGAATGTGCGGGTGTAGTAATCTGTGCGAAGCTGTAGCGGAGAAGTGAGAAGTGGCGCGAAGGCATACCTTGGTAGACACCGAAGGCGTTGAGGTACCTGTAACGGAGCCAGATGAGCACATCACTGAATGTATGAGCCGTTGGCAGCAGGGAAACGGTTCTTGGGCAGCTCACGAATGCGCGCGACGCCGGTCTGTGCTGCGTCGCGCCACCCGCTCGTGCTGTCAATTTCATGCCGGCGTCATTGAGCATAACGAGCACACCTGCGTACTCCGCGCAGAGGATGCCCGGGTGCTGTGGGACGAGTTCCACGGCGGTCGAACTCTAAGTCGCCTTTCGTCACATGTGTCGCGCAGCCTTTCCGTCTACTCCCAACATGTCCAGCGCGCTAGCTGGGATGCGTCTGTGACGACTACCCTCAGCATAACTTGGACGTCGCGATCTGTGCCTATGCAAGACGGAGATAGTCGTACGACCCGGAGATGAGCCGAAGGGGCTGCGAGCCGAAGACGAGTGGCGTCAAGCCTCAAGCGTGTATCACCATTGCCGTCGCGCGGGGAACGTCCGGCCTCCACACTCCTGCGACGCCAACAAGAATAGCTGGCCCGGGCGTGTGCCTGCAGCAAGAGCACGCTAGGCGCAGTCATGGTGGCGGAGCACTCACCCGAACGTCGAAAACTGGACCATCCACCTGCATCACAAAATTGGGTAAACGTCTCAACAAAGATCTACCAAAAAGTAGAGGTACGCACGCGCCGGCAACAGTGAGCCAAGCAGTCAAGCCGCCATCGGGCGGGGTAAGGTTGGGGAGCTGCGGTCGGGCGTCGTCGGGTTTTTCGACGAGGTCGCTGCGGCTGTTGTCCGAGAGCGTGGTGCCGGTCCCCTGGGAGTTTGCCATAGCGCGGCGAGTGGTGTGCGAGCAGTGCAGAAGACGAGCAAGAGTGAACGAAGTAATAAACCGCGGCGGGAGAAGGCGGGGCGGGCAGGCGGCGAGGACAGCGAACACGGGCAAAAGGAAAGAAAGGCAGCAGTTGGTGACGGAGAGGGGGACGAAAGGAGAGTGGGAGGAGACGGGTTTGAATGCCGGAGCGTGCTTGGGGCAGGGCCGAGTGATGAGTGATATGCTCGCGGCGCACAACTCTATTCGCCCGTCCACGCCGTCCATCCATCCCCTCCCACATCCATCGTCCGTTCCTGGACGCACCCACACTCTCTTTCCGCCCCTCCAGCCCAGCGAGCGTCCTCGACCGACCCCATTCCCAGAAACAGGCCCCATGACTCGCACTATCGCCCCCATCCGCGTCCAGGCCGCGTCCACTCTGGGCGAGCCCTCGAGGCGCAGCGGGCATTGTGGCGGGCGGAACTCCCTCTGCGCTCACCGTCCCTATCACTCTTCCGCGGATGAGCGCAAGAAGCTGCCCGCCTCCCGATAGGCGCGCCGAGATGGCCCAGCGCCCGTCCGGTATATTAACCCCCGGCCATAGTCCCTCCCAGCGAAGGCTGAAAGGAAACCAGAATCAGCGCTGCCGTCTCCGTGAATCGACGTTGAAGCACGTACGCGCCTCGCTACCAGCCTCCCGTTGCGGCGCTCCTCGGATCCTCTCCGGGAGGCCGACCGCCGCGGACATGCACCCATCTGGCCAGCAGCAGCAGCAGAGCGCGCGGACTCTGCGCCATGCTTCACCTGACACCGCCGGCAGCGACGATCATCGAGCTTTCGGCAGCAGCGCGCCTGCTTGCATCGCCCGCACCACCCTGTCGCCCCACCACTGGCCAGGATCCGGCGCGCATGTTCCCTCATCACCCGCGTGGCGCAAAACGCCACGGAAGTCTACATGCCAGGCGTGAGTGTGGGTGTAAGATAGAAGGCACCTCGCCGCGAGCTGATATGATGGACGTCCAGAGTGCTGCCAAACGTATCGCCGCATTACCATGTGCGATGACTCAGCCTATAGACGTATGGTGATTCGGAATGAGAGACACACCGGGTTGCACTGAAGAGGGCCACATACCGTCATCGCATGAAACCAGACTTGTGCGTAACCATCCTGGAGATGCGGCGGAGGCATCGCAACCGGACAGAATATATATCGATGGCAACCAGGCGTTCCCTGCGAGCATACGGGCTTACGTGCTCCTCATCCCGGTGTCCCCGTCCGGCGAGTGTATTACTCAGACTAACAAGCCGGAACATAGTCAGCTGTGCCGCAGGCACTAGAGTTCAATCAATCGTCCTCACCGTGAGCACGTTCGCCTCCCGCGATAGTCAGAGCCAGTGGTGTCATGCGGAATGAACTAATCGGGATATGTAAGCCTGATGATACCCTTCTCGGAGTAGATACGAAGAAGCTCACCTGCGCGCGGATGCTTCGAGGATGGCAAAGAGACGTTGTACACGCCCAGAAGGAACTCTTCAACACTCTTAAAACTCGCTTAGCCGTAACCGAGCTTTCAAGAGCTCTTGAGTTTGCGGCGTCAGATCTTTCGATTGATGGCGGCAAGACGGCCGGCCAGCGCTACATCTCGGGTAGCCAGATCGGCCGTCCTGAAGGGACGAAGTTCCCACGCTTTCATATTTCCGGCGGTCCAGAGTGCACGGACCGGTCATCTCCGATTGTTTGTACCCGAAACAATGCGCATCATCGGTTCCCACGAGTGACTTGTGACTCAAGTCCTCCAAGCTGTGGGGAGACCGGGCGCGCGCAACTCTCTTTCCTTCGAGTTTCGACCTCACTTCGAGTCGACCTCTGAGCCCTCCCGACCTTCTTGCTGCGGTGTGTGCCCTGCACACCGAAGTGAGTTCTCTCTCTCGCTCACCAATGATTCCTTTCTCATTTTGTCCACCAGGTGTAGTGACT
>MNAD01001704.1:0-55167 GCA_001895945.1 Trametes pubescens
TCTTGGCACGCACCAGGCATTAGGAAGCACAGATGTGCCTGCGGGGATGAAGTACCCGCGGAACTCGTCGTCCTGCATGGTATTGTGAGGGATGCCGAGCGGCAAGACGACGTTCCAGCGAACCGTCTCCTTCACTATCGCGTGGATATATGCGAGTGCCTCGCTGTCGCCGAAGTCGGGAAGACGGTCGGGCCCGACGACAGCGTCGAGCACCGCTTGCGCCTTTCGTTGCACAGCGGGATAGAGGGACATCGCGACGAATACAGCCTGTAAGATGGAGTAGGTCTGCAAACCCATGATGTGAGTTATAAACCGTCCTTGCAGATTACGAGCCGATGGTAAATGCTACTGATGACACACTTACCGTATCGGACCCTCCTGTAGGACAGAAAAGATGATCGACTTATTTTCAATGTATGCAAGCCGCTGAGCTGCTCACCTTCAACGGCGGTGGCGCATACATTCTTCAGCAGCTCCTCTTTCTCCTTTGAAATGTCGCCGGATCCGGCGCTCTCTGCCTTCGCTCTCGCCAACATGTCGGTGACGATGCAAGGGCGGGGCTCGCCCCGTTTCTGTGCCGTCCAACGTGATATACATCAGCAACCACACTTTGTATCTACGAGCGAGGGAATTCAACTCACGAGCGCCTCCTTGGTTTCATCGAACAGGGCGTGCTTCAGATAGTCGTTCGCCATCTTGCACTCGGCGAAAATCTTTTGAAATCCCGCTCCCGGGAACCAGGCCGGCACATAGCGCAAAAACGGGAAGAGTTCGACCATGAAATGGCCAGGGGTAGCCCTTCGCACGGCGTCCAAAGCGTTGTGCGGCATGACGATCCGCGGGTCGTTTTCGTCTACAATATCGATGCCGTAGACGACCTTGATGATCGTCCCCGTGAACAAGCTGCAGCGGCGCGCTTCAGATAGAGCCTCGATCAATAGTTTGAGCAACTCACTGTTTGATATGGTCCTTCACCCGCTCCGGCGACGTCAAAACTTTGTAGAGAAACTTGTGCCCCTCCGTGAGCTGCATTGGTTCGTACTTGGGCACGACCCCCGGATTGAAGAACTGCCAGAACTCGCGCCGGTGCTGCCTCCAAAGTGGGCTATACGGGAAGAGGCCGAAGTTCAGATCCTGGCCCGAGCTGAGCGTATGCCGTCAACGCGTCAGTCGAGCACACTCAATGGTCGTCTAGTGCCGACTCACAGTCTTGCCAATGGGTTGGAGGGTCGGTCCGAGGAGTTTGCCGAACGTTGGTTGAGGAACTCGTGGGCAAGGTCTGCGTTCCCAATCACCAGTAGCCCCTGACCATATACCCGAAAATACATGAGATCACCTGCAAAAAAAGTCAGAGCGGGCGTTCGCACAGATGGGGGAAGAAAATTTGGCCCTGACCGTATTCTTTGCTCATATCGCGGAATCCTAGCCACGGCCTGTTCTTCGGTAAACCCAGCACATTGCCGACGATAGGCAGAGGTTTCGGACCTGGGGGCAGAGGGACGCCCCGCGAGCGTGCTTTCCAGTCCAGGAGCGACCGCAGGTAAACCAAGGTGACCACGCAGACAATCACGGGGAGGAAGGTGGTGTATGCCGGAACGAACGAGATAGCGATGTCCATGATGAAGGCGGTACTGGGGTATGGTGGTCCACTGAGTGCGCTCTTATATACTGTGTTTTCGGAATTACCAATCGGCGTTGGCTACTTGCAGAAGTGTTGACACCGGACACGGTTTGGGGCGCGTAGTTGGCGATCAGCATCCTCGGCCATTCAGAGTCAGCTACATACACATTACGTCCGCCTAGAGGAGATTAGCCGCACATGTCGTGAGACAGAGACACCAGATTTCCTTGGTTGGATGGTGGAATCCCAATGTGGTACGAGCCGTCGGCGCGATGTCATTGTTGCAGATCCGATTTCGCATTAGGAACACATCGCTCCATTCACCCCGTCACAGCAGCCATACGGCAGAACACGCAGCGCGTGGCTAGGAGGCGGCCGGGCAGGTACAAGGGAAGGTCATGTCAATTCGCTCAGGCCCTGGGGGTACGTATCCCATGGTACTGCGGATGAATCGATGAAGATCGACGTGTGAGAGACGTACCTCCGATATAACCGCTACTGTCATTTTGTCTCTGTATGTCGATGCTGCCTATAGCGGTGTACCAGGGGCTTTTTTTTCTCGGCGTCGGCGGTTGTGGTAAGTATTGGAAGAGCTACCCTTCCATGGCACCCTCGATGGTGAATGGCCTGACAGAGCCTGTAAAGGCTCCGCTGCCTGTCATGCATCCACGGTTCCCAATTTGGGATATGTCAGCGGTTAGACGCACGCAGCGCGACGCTGGGTGGATTGCATGCAGTCCACGGAGCGCGGACCGGCAAATCTGCCTTCCCCGCGTGTTGTACAACCTGGATCCCGCCATGTTACTGAGTGCAGTATATACACAAGTGGGACCTATGTGACCATGCAATCAGTCCGAAAAGCCATGCCATAGTGGTGTGGGAAAAGACGTGAAAATGCGGGCTTAGCTGAGCTTCTAGCGCTGCATCGTAATCTGTATCAGCCGCGCCATGTCCTCCTTCGCCTGCTTCTTCGCGCTGTCCGTGATGCCCTCCAGCGCATCACGCTCCTCCGGCGTCGTCTGCAGCGGATTGAACTCGAGCACGTGCCCTTCGTCTGCACCGACAACAGGGCCGATACAGACGGCGCGCTCGCGAAAGGGAGCTGTGAGGAGTTCGAGACGCCGCTGATCCGCGTGTCAAGGCTGCTTTGCGAGGCCACGAGCGTGCTGGCCTGAGAGGTAGAGCGCGAGTGGCCGCCATGTGAAGCGACCGAGGAGTTAGACGCGGACCGGACCACGATGCTGCGCTGTTTCTTCAGCTTGCTGCCGAGTTTGCTGAGCCCGCGGGGCCCGTCAACGTCTCCTTGTGGACTGTCAATCTCCGTATCGGGCCCGTCGCCATCCGTGACGGCCAAGTTGAACCAGTTCTTGAGGTCGAGCTGGTACGGGTTGGCTAGCGGAGAGCCGTTTGCGCTGAGCATGTTCTCGTTCTTGCGCGGCCAGCGTGGATGTGACGCTTCGGAAGTGAGTGTAGGGTCGAATGTAGACGAGGAGGGGACACGGGAGGCGGGGCGGACGGTTTGGGAAGGTTTGTTGGGGGAGGCGAATCTCGAGGGCGTGCGGGGGAATTGGAGTGATTTGTTGGTGCCCTTCTGTGGACTTGGGGAGACGGCGCCCGAAGGTATGCGCCCTAGAGGGCGGCCTTGGGTCTGCGCGCATCATCAGGCGTTCTTCGAGAGGAGATATTACGAACTGGCAATATTTCCTTCCCAATGGCACATATTATACAATTTGGTCACCTCTTCATTTCGCGACGACGTTCAAGCCGCGAACATCGTCATCTTCGTCATGATTTGCCCTGTCCGAGTCTTTCGGTATATGAGCGGTTACATCCCGCCTAGCTCTTGTGCGGCCAATACCAGGGCCTCCGCCGCCTTCGACCGCGGTTTGACGGTGCAGCGGGAGTCTTCGGGGTACCTGCCAGCAGTCAGTAAACGTCGCAAGAGAACTCAACCGTAAACAGAAAAGGAGTACTGACGACAGGACTCCATGCGTCTGCTGGAACTTGATTGGGATCGGCGCACCGTCCTCATCGAGGGGCGTGCCAATGTCGAACACATGCAGCACGCACGCAACGGTGATGAACAGCGACCCAAACGCGAAGTACCGCCCAGCGCAGATCCTCCTGCCAAACCCGAACGCGACTGACGCGGGGTCGAGAACGGTCCGGTCGAGCCGTCCATCGCACAGGAACCGCTCCGGACGGAACTCGTCTGGGTCCTCGTACGCTGCGGGGTCGTGTAGTATGGCCCTGTTCGCATTACGAGAGCAGTAAGAAATCTGTCCACATGCAGAGTATCTTGGCACGCACCAGGCATTAGGAAGCACAGATGTGCCTGCGGGGATGAAGTACCCGCGGAATTCGTCGTCCTGCATGGTATTGTGAGGGATGCCGAGCGGCGCGACGACGTTCCAGCGGAGTGCCTCTTTTACTATCGCGTGGATATAGGCGAGTGCCTCGCTATCGCCGAAGTCGGGAAGACGGTCGGGCCCAACGACAGCGTCAAGTATCGCTTGCGCCTTGCGTTGCACAGCGGGATAGAGGGACATCGCAACAAATACAGCCTGTAAGATGGAGAAGTTCTGTAGTCCCAGGATGTGAGTTGGAAACCGTCCTTTCAAGCTGCGAGCCGATGGTAAATGCCGTTGATGGCACACTTACCGTATCGGATCCTCCTGTAGGAAAGAGAAAATGTTCGGTTTGGGTTCAATGTATGCAAGCCACTGCACTGCTCACCCTCAACGGCGGTGGCGCATACATTCTTCAACTTCTCTTCCTTCTCCTTTGAGATGTCACCGCTGTCCGCCTTCGCTCTCGCCAACATGTCGGTGACGACGCAAGGGCGGGGCTCGCCCCGCTCCTATGTCATCAAACGTCATATACATCAGCAACCACACTTTGTATCTACGAGCAATGGAATGCAACTCACGAGTACCTCCTTGGTATCATCGAACAGGGCGTGCTTCAAATAGTCGTTCGCCATCTTGCACTCGGTGAAAATCTTCTGAAATCCCGCTCCCGGGAACCAGGCCGGCACGTAGCGCAGAAAAGGGAAGATTTCGACCATGAAATGGCCAGGGGTAGCCCTCCGCACGGCGTCCAAAGCATTGTGCGGCATGACAATGCGCGGGTCGTTTTCGTCTACGATATCGATGCCGTAGACGACGTTGATGATCGTCCCCGTAAACAAGCTGCAGTTGCGCACTTGAGTTGGAGCGAGTCGGTCAATCGTTTGAGCACCTTACTGTTTTATGTGGTCCTTCAGCCGCTCCGGCGACTTCAGAACTTTGCCGAGGAACTTGAGCCCTTCCGCGCGCTGCATCGGCTCGTACCTGGAAACGACCCCCGGGTTGAAAAACTGCCAGAACTCGCGCCGGTGCTGCCTCCAACGCGGGCCGTATGGGAAGAGGCCAACGTTCAAATCTTGGCCCGAGCTGAGCGTATGCCGACAACGCGTTAGTCGAGCACACTCAATGGCCGTCTAGTGCCGACTCACAGCTGGGTCACTGGGTTCGAAGGCCGGTCCGAGGAGTTCGCCGAACGCTTGTCGAGGAACTCGTGAGCGAGCTCTGCGTTCCCGATCACCAGTAGGCTCTGACCGAACACCCTAAAATACATGAGATCACCTGCATAAGAGTCAAAATGCATGTTCACACGGAGGGAGGGGACAAAACCCTAACCGTATTCCTTGCTCATGTCGCGGAATCCCAGCCACGGCCTCTTCTTCGGTATTCCGAGCACATTGCCGACGATAGGCAGAGGCTTCGGACCTGGGGGGAGAGGGAGGCCCCGCGAGCGTGCTTTCCAGTCAAGGCGCGACCGCAGGAAGACCAAGGAGACGGCGCAGACGATCACGGGGAGGAGGGTGGTGTATGCCGGGACGAACGAGATAGCGATTTCCATGATGAAGGGGATACGGGGGTATGTTGGTGCACTGGGTGCGCTCTTATATAGTGTGTTTTCGGCATTGTGAATTAGCGTTGGAAGCGTTGACGGCGGACACGGTTTGGGGCGCGTAGTTGGCGATCCGCATCGTTGGTCATTCAGCATCAGCTGCACATGTTATGAGAAATAACCACACCAGATTTTTTTGATTGGATGGCGGGTCTCCTCTCTGTGGTGCGAGCTGTTGGTGACATGTCAATGCTGCAAATTCAATTCCACACCAGTGAGGAACCTTCGCTCTAGCCACCCCGTCACAGCAGCCTACGGGAGAACATGCAGCGCATGGCTGGGAGACGGCGGGTCAGATATATGGTAAGGCCATTCACACGAGAGATATGGCGTAGAAGATCGCCAAATACGCTCAGGCCCTGGGTTACGTATCCCGTGAACTGCGGATGAAGACCGACGTGTGAGAGACACACCTGCGATACTACTGCCACCGCTATTTTGCCTCTGCATGGCGGTGCTGCCTATAGTCGTGTACCAAGGGCGTTTCTTCTCGGCTTCGGCGGCTGTGGTAAGTAATGAACGAGTTGCCCTGAGGGAGCTCGTAACTCCGTTCCTGCCATGCATACACGGAGCGCGGACCGACAAATCTGCCTTCCCCGCGATGCGTGTTGTACAACTTGGATCCCGCCATGTTACTAAGTGCAGTATATACACGAGTGAGACCTATTTGACCATGCAATCAGTCCGAAAAGCTATGCTATAGTGGCGTGAAAAGAGAACGTAGAATCGAGCCTAGCTGAGTTTCCAGCGCTGCATCGTGACCTGTATCAGCCGCGCCATGTCCTCCTTCGCCTGCTTCTTCGCACTGTCCGTGATACCCTCCAGCGCATCGAGCTCGTCTGGGGTCGTCTGCAGCGGGTTGAACTCGAGCACGTGCCCGTCCTTCGTCTGCACCGACAGCAGAGCCGAGACGGACGGCGCGCTCGCGAGAGGGAGCTGCGAGGAGTTCGAGGCGCCGCTGATCCGAGTGTCAAGGCTGCTTTGCGACGCCACGAGCGTGCTTGCCTGGGAGGTCGAGCGGGAGTGGCCGCCATGCGACGCGACCGAGGAGTTGGACGCGGACCGGACCACGATGCTGCGCTGTTTCTTCAGCTTGCTGCCGCCAGGAACGCCAAGTTTGCTGAGCCCGCGGGACCCGTCGGCGTCTCCTAGTAGACTGTCGTTCTCCGTGTCGGCACCGTCGCCATCCGTTACGGCCAAGTTGAACCAGTTCTTGAGATCGAGCTGGTACGGGTTGGCTAGTGGAGAGCCGTTTGCGCTGAGCATATTCTCGTTCTTACGCGGCCAGCGTGGATGTGACGCTTCCGATGCGAGTGTAGGGTTGAATGTAGACGAGGAAGGGACACGGGAGGCGGGGCGGACGGTTTGGGAAGGTTTGTTGGGGGAGGCGAATCTCGAGGGCGTGCGGGGGAATTGGAGTGATTTGTTGGTGCCCTTCTGTGGACTTGGGGAGACGGCGCCCGAAGGTATGCGCCCAAGAGGGCGGCCTTGGGTCTGCGCACATGAATACGCGTTCTTTAGGAGGAGATATTGACGTGCATACCTTCGCTGGGGTCTTGGTGACCGGTAGGCGCGTCTTCGATGCAGTGGTAGGCGCAGCAAACGACGAAGGTTTCTTCTTTGGTGTAGCAGCCACAGTACGAGCTGCAATATCCTTCAGCGATGCCATCTCCCCTCAACGCAAGCATCATACCAGTCTTGATCGCTCTTGAAGACTCTGTGTGGCCGAGTTTTCCATCGAGTTTATCCTCCGTCTCCTGCGACTCTATCCATTTGCGCTTCCGTGTCCCCGCATCGATGGTGTTGTCCTCCGCGCCCAGCATATCGCGCTTCAGGCCCTTGACGCATTCTTGGATGTCTCCGTTGTACTTTGCGAAGTCCCGGAGTGTGACGTTGCGCACGATGCGTGGTATACGCAGGATCAGTCCCTCCTGGTGACGCCGGAAGTTCTCGAGCGCATCGGAAAGCCAGTCTTCGAACTGGCGGGTCTTGTGCGCCACTTTGAGGCATGTTTGAGTTAAGCTGCTGATGCGTTGTGGTAGCGTACGGACCTTCCAAGTCGAGATTAGCAAGCAGTTGCTCCTTCTCCTCCGCGCTGTACTTGCGCATACGTGAACCGGACATTTCGTGTAGGCGGGAGGCTCTTGAGGCCAGAGATGTTGAGGAGGAGAGGGGGAGTGGTTGAGAGACGCGTTGAGCGGAGGCGCCCAGCCACCGTTTCGGCGCGTGTAGCAGATCACGTGGGCCTGTACCCTTTTCTTTCGGCGTCCATCTCGGCCTCTCACTGTCTGCAGCGTTCCACTCAGGTTCTGCTCTGCTCGCTCGACATGCCTCTCGACGGCCACGGACATCTCGTCAAGCAAGGCTGGTCCGGCAAGGGCACAGGCCTCCGCAGCGGCGCGATAGCGAAGCCGATCACCGTCATACAGAAGAAGACGCTCTCAGGAATTGGCAAGGACCGCGATGAGGCGTATCCCTTCTGGGACCAGTCAGTATGCTCGATGTATCTGCGCGAGCTACATTGTCTGATAGAAGACTATATACAGTGTATTCCAGGCCGCCGCGGCCAGCATCCAGTTCAAATTACACGACTCGGACGACGAGTCCAATAGCGGATCTGTGAGCCGCCCTTCTGTCTCGACTTCGTACACCCCTTCTAACACTAAACTATACAGGACGATGAGGGTAGCTCAACCCCTGCGCTCGAGCTCAAGCGCACCGCCACGGGCATCATCTCCAACCGCCGCCCACTCTCCGGCACCCCCGCCCTCTCCGGGGCCACCACTCCCTCCAGCTCGAGCAGCACCAGCACGACCCCACATTTGAGTCTAATGGCTGTCGCAAAGCAGCAGGCCGCGCGACGCATGCTCTACGCGGCTTTCTACCGCGGCCCTGTGCTCGCGGCAGACGAAGAGAAGAACGAGGCGCCATCATCAGCGGATTCTCAAAGCCAGGCGGGCCCCTCTTCGTCCTCGTCTTCCGCTTCTTCTTCAACAGAGGAGAAGGGAACGGAAGAGAAGGAGCGGAAAAAGAGCAAGAAGCGGAAAGCAGACGAGAGCGAGGAGAAGCAGGAGCGAAAGCGTCGGAAACGAGAGGCGAAAGCAAGCACGAAGGACGAGGAGCGGAAGAAGGGCAAGGGCAAGGAGAAGGCAGTTGAGTCGCCAAGCGAGGAGAGCGAGAAAAAGGCAACCAGGGCAGCACGCAAGGCGGCGAAGGCGGAGCGGAGGCAGCAAAGAGCGGAGAAGCGCGCGCGCAAGGAGGAGAAGCGTGCAAAGAAGGCAGCGCGTGAAGCTTCCTCTCAGGAGACTGCGGACTCGAGTCGAGATTCAGAGGAGGCGGGCGCGGTGAAGGAGATACCCATGGCTGTCGACGATACGGCAAATACCCAGGAGCCGGCACTTAAGGAGAGAAAAACGAAGAAGGCGAAGGAGAAGACTTTGACCGCCGACGCTTCGTCTTCAGACAAGAAGACCAAGAAGAGGACGAAGTCATGACGGACGCAATCTTCATCTGTCTGTTTGCATTCGTTTCCATCATCGCAATGCTACTCCTAGTTATCCCTCACACATGTATGCTCCGTGCACATCGACACATATTATTCCTGAGACTGGCTCTACTTGTACATCGACGGAGTAGGTGATGGTATTGACTAGCACCTCGCACAACTACTGCAATCGCGGCCGGATCGTACACATAGTAAGGACACAAGGTCATTTGCAAGAGCGGTTCAACGCAAGCGGGAAAACGATGATGAGATACATGACGGGCCCCAGGTGGTCCCAGGCCACTGAGTGGAAGAAAACACAGCATGATCAGCGAGAGTCTAAAGCAGCGCACGCGGGCTGTGACCCAGAGGATCGACTGCCGGGACAACCGCGGGTAAAGGGAGGTATCGGGGAATGGCTACGCACGATGCTGGGTGGATATACACAATGTACAGATGCGACGGCAAGCGACGGGGACCCCCCCGGCCTGCAAACAGGGCCACGCAGGCCGTAGCACGCAGGCCAGGCTCATACGCGGGTACTTCTCCACGCGCTCTGCATCGCGATGCGCCGCGCCTACAGACAGATGTCCCAGTCAACCGCCGCGACATGTAAAGACGCAGACCGGGTGTACGCACCTGGTCGAGCGTGATCGAGTCCTCCCGAAGCTCCACCCGTTGCCGGCCATCGTCGTCGTCTTCCTCTTCTTCGTCGTCGAACGCCGTCGTCCGTCCGTTTCCGCGAAGCGCACCGAACGCTGCCTTGCCCCCGGCTAACGAGAACGGTGTGGACTGCACCGCGGTGCCGAACACGCTGGCTGTCGGCGACGCACCGAACGCCTTGAAATCCGATACAACCTTCCGTGGCGGCGAAGCGGGCGCAACAGGCTTTACCGGAGATGTCTTTTCGGCAGCAGGCCGCGCAGGCAGATATGGCGAGCCGTAGTACGAGGACCGCGACGAAGACATCCGCGCGTGTAGGTACTTGTCGGTGAACCGCGTTCCAGGGACCTGAACATAGACGTAAGTCATGCGGTGCGCGCGAATAGAAATAGAATAGCACATACCCTCTTTAAGTGTGGTCTTGCCTCCGCAAGGGAGGGGGCGTCCATGTAAATGCTCACGTTGTGCTTCGCCTCTTCCGATTCACGGTAGATACTCTCGATGACGACTTTCTTGGTGCTCTCATTGCGGAGCAGCAGCCGCTCATGGAGCTCGCGCGCAACATCGTCCACGCTCTCGTGGTTGCCCAATATCCGTTGGGACACGGCCTGTCCAACCTCACGCACGAGGCGCTCCATGTCGAGGTTCTCGAGCACGCTGCCGACGATAGCATGCGTCAACAGATCTGCAGTCGTCAGCGGGAGCATGAGGCCCGACGTGATGTTCGTCAGAGCCTGGTAGAAATCGGTTGCATACTGCGGGCAGACGTCAGATGATGCCCGCGCAGCGTAACGGCAGAGGGACTCACAGAGTAGCCGCTCAGCGCGGGCTCGCACGCAACGAAGAACTGCTGCCCATCAGCGATGTGGACGTCAAACGGCTCCGAAGGACTTACGAGAGTGATTCCCTGCTGCGCCATGGTCCGGGCAATCTGCAGAGGGTCGTTCCCATCCGGCGAACCTTCGTCGAACCCTGGCAGATCGATTATAAACCCGGCCGCATGGCCGCATAAGCGATGACTAGACTCACCATCGCCGTACTCTCCAATACCGTGTGGTGGCGCGTCCGCGATGAGCACAACCATCTTGCTCGCAGCAGGCCGCCATTCCATCCGAAGCGCTTCCGCCAGTGCCGCGGTGACGGCTTCGGGGCCGTCTCCGCCCCCTGAGGCATACAAGCCTGACAGATGCTTGTGCACCTGGGAGACGTCGGATGAGAATCCAAAGTTCTTCGTAACGTATGTGTGGTCCTGTGGCGGATGGTCGCGGTACGCGATGAGACCGATGCGGAGGTCCTCGCGCGTCTGGAGCTTCCCGGACTCGTAGATGTGACTGCAAATCTCCTCGATGTTCTTGGTTGCGGAAGAGATATAGCTGCCCTGGGATCCTGTGCAGTCCTGCACGAAAACAAGATCACTGGCGTGAGGTTAGTATGCGGCGATGCGGCATCGCGAAGAATTGGAGTGGAAGAGCCCATGCCAGACGGGGGAAACGCGCGGCGAATGGCCTCCAACATCTACATATCAACACACGTACAGCATCTTTCGGCCCTCGTCCAACACTTGAGGAGGTGCCTGGGGTTGCGGCTCGAATGCAGGCTGCAGGCCGGAGGTGCCCGCGTCGAAATCCATGTCTGTGTCCATGTTGGGTATCGTTACCAAGCAGGTCGGATGTTATGTGTGGTCGTGGTATTGTGCGGCGCGTGTTCCTTGGTCGATAATCGCCGACAGCTAGTGCAGGAGGTGGTGGTTAGGGAGAGAGCAGAGCGAGCGAGATGACTATTGTGGTATTATTGGGGCTATGTCACTTATGTTGCCCTCTGACGCCACGCCCCCGCCGTGCGTCAGATTATCGGATCTAGCCGATTCGTCCGCGAACGATTTGATCGCCATCTAATCTCCTCTAAGACTCCAGATCCCTCGAGCCTTCTCGCACGGTCGCCCGGCACACCTGCACCATCTGCAACTCAGAAGCTACCCATCGCCGGGGCCCTGTGTTACTACCCCAGTAGTGTGCTGATCGTCCACAGGCCTAAAATACCGGATACATGAAGAACGCGAAGAGCATCACGTCAGAGCTCGCGTCGACCCCCACCTCCGCCGCCGATCAGCCACGCGAGCCACGAGCCCACACTCCATCCGCCCTGCGCGCCCCCTGGCCGTGCAAATGTCCGATAAACGAGGTACAGCCCAGCCGAGAGCCCGCCCACTGTGGACGCAATCTTGATGTACGTCCTCAAGCGTGCCGCTGCAGACAGGGCGCGATCTGCACCCCCCGGTATGGCGGAGTTTCTGTCCAAAACGGCGTGTCAATGTACATCGCAGGCGGACACGCGGTGATCGCAACGCACGGGTTCATGGCCACTCTGCACACGGCATGGAACACGTCTGCCGTCTGTCCTGTCCGCACGCTCACCGCGATTGGTGCTTGGAGCGATAGACGCCTGCAGTAGACATCAGGCTGCACCTCGTGTCTCTGCACGTTGCGTGAGCATTGCAACAGGGCTCGCTAGCTGGCGGACGTACCTGGAGCGCGAGGTCGAGGTCGGACTTCGTCGCCACAAAAAGCGTTGGTATGTGATCCAGACTGTATTGTTGCTGTCCACGACGACGTTAGACTCGGAGCGTCGAAGCACAAACTTGGAGTGCTTACCCGGAGATTGCTGATATACGAGAACGAGTTCGTGTCGCTCGAGTCGTACACGTACACAATCACATCCGCGAGGTCTGTCTTCTTTGGACTTCGAAGTGTTTCTGCCTCATACTTGGAGCCAAACTCCTGGAGCTGTGCATGCATCAGCAGTCAGCATACGGCACAGATCCATAACAGTCAACAGCCGCAGATCCAGCAAGCACTGCGGGGCGCAGAGCACGTACCACGAGGTATTTCTCCGAGCCGTCGATATCCACCGAATTTACGACGCTGTTCATCTTCTTCGTCGGCTCATACACCGGACTGAACGGCTTGCCCGCGAACGCGCGTAACAGCGACGTCTTCCCTGAGCCTGCTGCTCCGCACACATAGCACAGGAAAACGTTGCGAGCAGACTTGCCCTTCCGACGATCAGCCTTCCGTGGCCGTGTAACATGCAGCGCAGTGGTACGTGGCTCGTCGGGGTATCCGAGATATGCCAAGTAAGCCAGTGTCGTTCGATGGTCGAGCAGGGTCGTCATGCTCCATTGTGCAAGCCATCCCTGTAATGTGACAGCCCCAGTATCGTCCGAAACGGTCGTGTCGGGGAACTTCTGGCCGGCCCATGGGTTTCCCGGTGAGGTGCTGAAGAGTTCCTCCAACTCCTCCTTGTTGAGGGCGCCATCTTGATCCTGCACATTGTGAGCACACGTCATTGATCTTGCGTGGCTGGCCTACCTTGTCGTGATTCTCGAACAGAACCGTAAGGAACTGGTAGCCAAGCGGGCTCAGCTCAACAGAACAGTCATACGGCACCTCGAACCTAGCATATAGTCAGAAGCAAGCACGGTGGGGACCTGCAATAGACATACTTGGGATACAAGAAGCTCTCCGTGAGCCGGAGATCTTCGCCATAACCGAACTTCCGGAGCACTGTCCATGTTGTCTCCAACCGGCCGCGCTGAATGAAGATCGTGTGCAGGTACAAGAAGCCCGCCTCGGTGAGCCCGTTGTCGCGAACGCCACCCTCGGCATGCTGTCGGACCATCTCCTTGATGCCTTCGAGCTCTTGTGCTTGAAGAGGCGCGTCGAAACATTTCCTCTAGAGATTCAGTGAGCGACGGTACGCAACATCGATGGCCGCGGTCAAACCTGAAACTCGTTGAGCTCGGCAGCATCCAGAAGACCATCCTTGTTCATGTCGCAAAGCTTGAATATTCGTCGTAGTGCCGCTACGCACTCCTTCTTCAGGACCTACACAGCTTCTTCTAAGTCCATGTACGCCTCGTCAAGGGTGTGCGCGACCTACATGTTCTCTCGAGTCGTACAGAGGGGCGGTGGGATGTAGTACGGCTTTCTGCGCGAAGTAGAACACTTCGGATACGTTCAGAGGGAGCTTCGCGGAACATTCTACGCAGGTCTCGACTTCCTAAGCTAGCATGTTGACTAATAGCGTGAACCAGACAAGAGAGGGGACATACCTTGAACTCGTTCATGATGGGTATAATCTCGTCTTCTAGGGCCTCATTCGTAACCTCCCCACCTCGAAGGTCGATCTTGTTGCCAACCAATATTACGGGAACCTGGTTGAAGGTTCAGCGCACGTGCTGCGGGAGTGGGCATATGTCACTCTTCGCGCGATACTCGCGCGAGTGGCGTTTTGAGATGAGCGAGACACGACGACTCACATTAACACCAAGCTGCCGGAAATAAGGTAACCAATACGTGGGTATTCGGTCGAACGAGTTCGGGTTGTCGATGGCATATACGACGCAGATGACATGCGCCTTGCGGATTTCGGACTCGAGATGATGTTGGTCATTAGGTCCGCCTGTTGAGCGGCCTCCCTTCAGACTTTTCCAGGATGCGATTCAGAACGCGGTTGACGGACGTACTGCCAGAGTCCACGATGTAGGTGGTCACATTCTCCGGCGTGACTTCTGGTGGGATGGTAACTTCTGGAACGACGTGCTGGACCTGTTCCACGGGCGTCCTGGTGAGCGATAGTCGAGCGCGTATATGACACGGTCTTACGCGGGGAACGAAAGACTCCTTGATCAGGGAGGTGACTATGGTGCTCTTCCCGACGCCCTCTATGGGGTTTCAAGTGAATGAGCCATCCGTACAGCGCGTTAACGAGACAAAACTCACCGTCACCAACGAGAAGGATGCGGACATCTCTGCGCATGGTCGACGGCGCGAACGCAGGGGGCTATTAGGGAGTTGTGTAGGATGTGAGAGGTAGTAGAGAGAGCTGCCACTGGACTGCCGGGGATGCGCGCTGTTGCGGCCACAATAGACGCTCACGGCGGTAGTGTGTACGGCAAGTGCACGGAGATCTGAGAACTTCCCTTTCACTCCCAAACACCCCGACTCTACAACATAGACCCATCATCCCATTCATTCACCGCTTTTAACGTACACATCCGTATATAAACCACCACGCTGCTGTGCCCCTCGCGGCGGAATCGTCTACAAGACGCAGGGGAAGACATAGAACCTCCACGGACAGGACTCAGCCAGACCCCGAGCTAGAACACAATCAGGCGAGGAAGCGAGGGTTGAACGATTGAGGCTGCATCCAAAGCCGCACCACCGATCCCGACGGGCCCCGACTATGCTTGCCGACATGCTTCCTAGTGACATCTGGATCGTTGTCTTGTATCATCTGTCCGTGGAGGACCTCGCCCATCTTGCCCAGACCTCACGGTATTTTCATGCGTTGGTACGTCCCACAAGTATTCCCGAACCTCTGGAGACTAACGGTATACCTTAGGTTGGCGAATATGGGTGGACAGCGTATAGTAAGGCAAACCCACGCCATACTTGGAGTTTGTCCAAGTCATTTCGCCATTGGAGTGCCTACAACCAAGTTCGGTGAGTTCGCCCTGTATTAGAGCGTATCCGGATAGTGTCTTGTCATTTGAACGAGTCGTCCTGCGGAACATGCTAGCGAGACATGTTTCGCAGAACGACGGACCAAAGCCACTCCACCTTTCACTTTTCTGGTCGATCCCCACTATATGAGTAGGGTCGCCCAGGGCACGCCGAGCGTAGATGCAGCTCAAGCAGTCAATAGCCAGAACTGGCATAGCGAAGCGCGTCACACGCGAAAAGACGTTTCCGCTCCGCACGAACACTCGGCGACTCTTCTCCATTGCACTCGAAGAGACAGATCTAACATAACATTACGCATTTGGCACAGCTTTAACACGATAACGGACCACAACTGGTCGCTTCCCGGTTTCGTAGCCCGCCCCCTGGCATCCAAGTGGTCCGGGAAGCTACAACCCATACTATCGGTCAACAGCTCCCGGCTCTTCGTGGCCGCCGCCAACCACATATACTCTTATACGTTCGGGCGCTCGGCGACCCCAGGAGCGAACCCGAGCATCCAGTTCGAGTGCGCGTACACGACCAACAAGGTCCTGCAAGCCTCCCGCGATATCACGAGTATACGGTGTGTCCCCGACGGGGGGTACGACCGCACTGTATACATCGGATACGCCGATGGCTCGCTCGAGCGTGTTGTTCTGCCCGCGTGCAAGCCTGGAAATGAGGGCCCGATCCACATAGAGCCGAGCTTCCGGGAGAAGAGGCCGTACCATGGAAGCGAGTCGATAGAGAGCATCTCGGCGTGCGGGGACCAGCTGCTGTCCTTGTCGGCGAACGGAAGCGCCGTCTTCTTCACCAACTCTGCAAACCCATCCCCCCAGTTTCTAGATCTGAGAGTTCGTAGCTGGGCCACGCACCTCTCACATCGACATGCTATTCTGGGCGCATCTTCTCTCACCCCGCTCCTCGTCCATACCATCCATGAATCACACATATCCGACGCCCCATCGCACATCCTCACCAACTCTACGCATGACGACCACCCTCGCGCGTCCGCCGTTTACGGCATCTGCGGAACGCCTCCGGATGCACCCTGGGGCGGGTCCGAGCAGGTGATCATCTCCGGCTGGTACGACGGCGTCGTGAACGTGCACGACCTACGATCCTCTCGTCGTGCGCACCGCATCCCGGGGGTGAGTTCCTATCCCGCGGGCGGCGCGCTGTACCCGGTGATGAGCATGTGCGATCCATGGCTCTTCGAACCGGTATACGACGTTTCCTCCGGCGGGGGCGGGGGCTGCCACATCGCAGCCGGTACCGCGCGGCATAGCGTCGTGGCGTTCTGGGACGTACGTGCGGCTAACAAAGGCTGGAGCGTACATGCACCGGGGAACGACTCATCCCCGGTGTACTCGGTTGTATTGGAGAGCTCGCGGCTATTCGGGGCGACGCAGTCGCGGCCGTTCGTGATGGACTTCGGGCCCGGCGCCCGGGAGGAGTCGTACCCGAAACTCACAAGACCGCCAAAGGAGGACGGGTTGAAGAGGAGGGATAGCAGCGGCGTTGGGTTTTATGTTACTCGATATGGACATTCGCGTGCACAGTAGAAAGTTAACGTGGAGTCGGTGGACAGATGTTTTATGCATGTACAGTAGTTGTTAGACTAGTTTTGAAGTTCTTGTATCACAACACACATGCGCGCGTAATGTGATGAGTTTCGTGAACAGGCTGGGCGACACTCCTGGGGTCACGGAGACTCAGGCGGGACATCCGCGGATGCACGGTCGTCCATGATAGGGCTTCGTACATGCTAGCGAGCACGCTACGCGACTCGCACGCGACTCGTAGTAAGGTGTACATATATAGGTATCCCCCTCCGAGTTGTACATACTATACATCTATCGTTCAAGTAGCTCGTTCTACGGGAGATCAAAAAAATGGTCGTCGCATGTGTATCTGCAATGCGATTCAATGAGCACAGATGGCGTAGACATTGGACCTGGACTAAACTTACGCCATCTATGTCTGATTCATCCCAGCCCAGCACTCAAAGCTCTAGTTGCAAGTCGGCCAGGCGGTACCTCACCGCTCTGAAATGGAAATCGACGTTTCCCTGAAGCGTGAACGGAAATTAGCACGTCTTCAAGCTCGGGGCAGGTTACCGCGGCACAAGTCTACGATGCTTACCACGATGTAGACGCGGCAGATATCTGCCAGTAGGCGGTCAGAGGAGGTGAGTTCCCCGATCCTGCGTATCGTGTCTGCGGTTTCTTCGCAAAGGTCGCTGAGTGCCACCAACGCATCCACGTTCTCCGCTTTGGCGCGGAGATGAATGTACGAGTTTGTTTCTCCGTCCAAGGTTTCTTTGTAGAACGAGAGGCTAGACGATAACAATCTCAGCACAATCTGTCCGCTAGTATATGAAGAAGACTCACATGTCGCTATTGGCACATCGAATGATCGCACGATCCTCTGGTCAGACGAGAGATCCCGAACATAAGCAAAGTGAACGACGTACTTGATGTGGTTGGTACAGAATACAAGCTCTCTGTGGTTACGAGTCAGCGCCCGCCCAATGATCTAAATGAAAAGGACTGGAACTTACGGCACAACCTGAAGGTAGAAGCCGTCCGCAGGGTCTCTCCAGCCCTGCACGAAGTTGAAGAACGCAAATGCCGCGGCATACCCCGTCAGTCCCCGGACGAACGACGGGTACCTGAGAGCCCCAGGAGCTACGTCCATATGCTCCGTGGTCAACTCAACATGATTGCCCGCTACGCCACCGAGAGTCGCCGCGTTGATGCAGTCGGCGCCGATGGATGGGTACATGTCATACATGTCGCGGAACTGGCCCGCCAGACGTTCGAGGACTGGGTCTCCCAGGCTTTCGCGCGCAGCAACCCGCTGGCCGAACCGCGCAAGGGCCTCGGGGTCGCGGTTGCCGAGGTCGTCGATGTATACTATGTAGGTGGTGTGGAGGCATATA
Source organism: Trametes pubescens (assembly GCA_001895945.1). Classification (NCBI taxonomy): domain Eukaryota; kingdom Fungi; phylum Basidiomycota; class Agaricomycetes; order Polyporales; family Polyporaceae; genus Trametes; species Trametes pubescens. Next base: position 18,174 of record MNAD01001704.1, read on the forward strand.
AGCCGCTGGTGGGCGTAGTCTGTGTGGGGGAACATGGTTTCCACTAGGGTACAGGCGGTGTCCGTCAGGCCATCGATCATCTTCGCGCTGAGTCCGGCCTTCCACGCGACGATGTCGGCGGTAATGTCCGCCCTAAGACTGGCATTAGGCATAGTATGGGGGTCGCGGTATTCCAGACGGGCTAGAAAGCTTTGAAAGATAGCCTTGATATCCCCGGTCATAGTTCCGTGCTGAGGCGGAGTCGGAAGGTCGGAATGAGGTGCCCGAGCAAGGCTCGAGTGGTCCCCTCTGTCATATATAGGCGACATGTTCTGGTAGCGGCTGTTTGATAAGCAATATAAATCATGTCAGTGGAATAAAAGCTGATCAGAAAGGGTAGCCCACTCGTCACGAAGGATTGCAGGTGCACGGGCTCAAGTGTCCGTAGAAGCGAGGTCGGCTATCGGTTCTCAGGAGATGAATGGCCGGGTTGGCCTGCTTTTATGGGTGTCCACTGAGGGCATAAACCTTGTATTGCTGCATGAGTAAGAGGAATATCGTGACGCGTGAAAACGCCACTGTTAGATAGTGCAACATTTACCTCAGAGTTCCGCCACGAACGCCGGGCCATCCAAGGGATCAGCGAGCCGCGGTGGCCAAGAGAGAGGTTGAGTGTAGGCCCGTTTCCCTTTAATGGCGTAGCCTGCCGTCTTGACGTCTTTGCCTGTGGGCGTAGTACTATACTCTCCCCACCATACATTCTTACTGATGTCGTGAAAGCTAGCGTCAGCTTATATACAGAGCAACGATAGGTCGACACTAACCTGAGTAGTCGAGGCGTGGCGGATAACAAGAAAGTCTGGTGCGTTGAAAAGTCAATTGAGCATATAACATTGCTGCGTAATGGTCATGACCGTGCCCTACCTTCACCGACTTGCTATCGCCTTCGAGAACATGCAGGCGTTCCGATGGCGGTCGGCGGCTTATGACACATTTCAGCGCCCTTCTCTGGATTTGAGAATGACAGTGTTTTGGTGGTGCGCGCTGTTGAGAAAGACCCAGCGTATGCACACATAACCATAAAGCCACTGATTGAGGAAAGCGCACGCATACATCTTCGCTAACGTTTTATTCCCCGGTAGACGCGTCTTGAGGGAGAAGGTGGTGGTAGGCGCAGCGAGCAAGGAGGGTGCTTTATTGGCAGTCGCCCCTGCGTGAGCTGTATGTAGTACCCTATAATTTAGCATTTTCAAGGGGCTGAAATGTCCATATACACCATACTTGCCTTCACCACTCTCGACTTCAGCGCACACTCGGAAGAGTTGAACTTGTCTCTAAGTTTCCTGTCCCCTGTCGCCTATTTCTCGGGCCTGCGCGCAGCCCTGCAGTATCGATTCATCGCCGCTCGTACGTATCCTGCTGGTGCCTCAATCAGCGCAGCTGCACACGTGCACTGTCAACCTTGACATGCAGGTGGACTTGTGAAGGCGGTCCGCAGGAGTAGCTGGCGTAATTGGACCTTTATAGACAAAGTCCAGCGTAAGCGGCGTGCTAAATGACGCTGGTACTCACATCCACGCAACAGTCATGACACTTTCCCGCCTTCAGGCAGATAAGACTCACCTCTCGAGCGTTCGATCTGGTCGCCACCCGGTATGCAGGGACTCGGATATGTGGTTAAAAGGACGTACTATATGCAACCACGCGTACATATAGCGTACATATACAAACCCTGGGTATTCACTTAAACCATGGCGTGAGGTTATTACAGTCATGGTCAGCTTTAACACATCCACAGCCTGTCAGGGGGTCACTCACAGATTGGTCACTCTGCTTCCGCCTGCCGGGACCACATTCCCATCGTACTGCCATACATAACGTCAAGTGTTACGAAACAAGCCGTGGGCGCATATCGAAGACGCCTGGAGCCTAGTGAGCGCAGTGCAGAACTTTGAGGGCCTTCACCGGCCCAGGCGGCTTCAATTGCCTCATGTGTGCATCGGTGAGGTACCGTGGCCATGTCACGTCCGAGAGCGCGAGCGTGTGCAGCCGCGGGAAGGCGGGCTCGCGGAAGAAGAAGTCGAAGAGGGCATGCGCCTCCGGCGAGTTGTGCGCGAATTTGACGAAGAGCGCGACCACGCGGGGCGCGAACCACTCGCCTATGCCGGGCATGCCGACGATAAGGGCGAGTCGCCTGATGTCCTCGTCCGTGTGGGCGGTGACAATGGCGACAACGTCCACGGTCGGGGAATTTGACGGGGTGTTCATCGAGGGTTGATGTCGGGGGCTTTAGAGTTAAAGTTGGAAGTTTTGAGGTCAAGGGACCGGACTTTGGGGATGTGGCTGACGATGTCTGGACATGTGTCAAAACTAGTTCCTTTATATGGTTATCCGTCGTAGGTAGTAGAGGGAGTATAGCGGAGGGACCCATATCCAGTGACTAGCCACCGCCGACTGGGGTCTGACTGCGGTGCGGGGTTAGCGCCAGACCTCAGTAACAGGCCTAGGCTTACATACTGAAAGAAACTGGTGAAGGTCGATTGGGCGGCGTACCGAAAATGATGCCACGCACTTCCAGCCCCCTAGACCGAGTTAAGAGTGGTATGTGGGTCCTGTAATGGAAATTCTGCTGCACCCGCGCGAGGACATCTAAGGGATGGGCGGTGCTTCAGCGGCCAAACACGACACCCCATGGACCTACACTACGCACGAACAGAGACAGTCGCATTCCTAAACGAATGATAAGAAGGGTCAGCGCCGCAGCAGGTGCCAGGTGTTTCGACTCACTGACTGCCTGTTCAGAGTGTGCATCATGATGGATGTGGAGAATCTTCGACGAGTGTATTCCGCTGAAGAGCTAAGTAAAATGTCATCCACGGTAGCGCTCCTCTACCTAGAAAGTTAGATCGAGTCGAGCTGTAGGTGATATCTGACAAACATCTCCGCTAACAGCAGTAGAAACCACGGCGCACAATGGAGAGTCCTTGAATAGTAGCCGCCACTGTGCGAAATCCCTCTAGCAGCGTCGGTCTGGGGCGCTCGCTTGTTAAGATGTCAGTTTTCTGCTCTGTGTCCGTTGTTATAACTCGTAATACCCACAAGCTGATCCGTCGAGGCAAGCTGCATCTCGCTGGAATATTATGAGGCGAGGCCTCTTCCATAGCAACCCGTCCGGATACTAGGTTGGTTCGCGGCCTGTTCGCGACGCACAGATGTGAAATCCGAACAATGTCCACCAACGGCGTTCTAGCGCAGAATTTTGCCTCGAGAACGCAGCAGCGAGTCTTCTTTGTTCCGCCACTAGTGCCAGTCGAAATTTCGAAGCGCCTTGTAAACGCCTTCGTCTGATCTGGACGCGCCATACAGTCAGCTGAACGACGGTCCACAGGAGTCCGGAGCGACTGTACTTACGTTTCGTACATACGTGGTACAACGCATGCCATATCCGTGCACGACAACGGAGCGGGTCTGGCGGTGCCGATCGCCCTGACCGCCCCCCACGAGGACGCCTCCGAGGAGAAGAAGAACCTCGGGAGAACAGCATCGCAAATGAAATCAGCGTGCGACCGCCGAGATCTCGCCCACTAGCTCCGTGCCCAAATGCGGCGCCGATCACTCATGCACGCGTCGAGTTCAGTTCCCAGTCGCATGCACGATGCATGATTGGGAAAGAGGTACGGGTGCCTGTAGGGTCGCGTTGGGGTACGGCAGGGCATGAGGCTACGAGCACGTGGGTGTGTACACACACACGGCTCGGGGCTGTGCCCGGCAGGGCGAACACGTTCGGAACACTGGGAACAGAGCTGTCTTCGACGGAATCAACGATGGACGATGGACATGGACGGCGTGCTCGGGGCCCGGCCGGGGCGTCGTCCCGGGCGAATATGACATGGGAGCGATGAATATGAAGGATGGCACCGGGCGCATGTGCGCGCAGTGTTGCCAGCTGAGGAACATCCGGCGCGTGCATGTTGTCTTGCAGACATTGGTCGACGCGAGGGTGCAATGGGTGCAGTCGCGGGGGTGCAGTTGTGCTGTAGCAGGGATACAACTCTGGTCGCAAATGGGAGAAGATATATATATTTTTTCTCATGAGGCGGCGCTATCGAAGAACATGAGCTTATTTGATGCGCGGAATGGGCGAGCACAAGGAATGATAACTCGGTGATGCCAGTGGGGGTGGTGGCTGTCCGATGTCCGGGGAGTGAACTCGCTCCTGCGCCCGGTTGCAGCGTCCTCGACAGAAGGACACAAAGAGGGCACGGGAGGTGCAGCACACGTCAGACCTCCCTCGAAACGCAGACAGTTTTGGCACGGCTGGGCGGCAACCTCGCGCTGCAGGTAAATATAAACAGGCGTCATCCGCAGTGAGGAGACTGTCAAGATTGGACGAGAAGACGGCGAGCGCGGCCTCGTCGTCGTACGTGTCTGCTGCGACCGTCTGTCGGCGATTCCGAGACGTGGACGACGCCATGAACGCTGAGCGAAACGCGAAATCAACGGCAGATGGACTCAGGCCGGCATGAGCTCGGAGCAGCCGGTCAATCAGCCATTCCGTGTCCGCTGCTGATGGTCGCACGGGCCCAGCGGCATCCTAGATAGACAGAAAGAGCCAGAAGAGCGAAAGCGTTGAATAGCGGCGAGGTGGCCAGGGCGAGTACTGACGTTGTACGTGAACGTTGAGCGGATATTCGAGCGTCATCGCAGCGTATGTTGGTGGAGCGGCGAACGGGGCGCGTGCCTGTGCCTCGTCCCGATTGACCGCGCGGTCTGGGCCTGCCGCCTGCAGACGGCGAGCGGGCAGAGGGGCCGAGTCCGGGGGCTGCTAATGAAGTCAGGCGTTCCGTGTCCGCAGGTGTCCCAAGCGCAGAGGAGGAGCGGAGAAAGGGTGGATATCTGGCTCAGAATTAGTGGGAGAAGGCGTGCGGGTGCAAAGTAGCTACGGCTTCGGTGGGCAGACTCTCGGCATGCGGTGTTACGCGTGTGAGGGAGACGTTGTAACTTGTTGGTTGCTGGCAGTGTGCGCACGGTGTGCAGGCCGCGCAAGACGACGAGAGCACATGCGCTGGCGGAACAAGGTATGGAGAGGGGGGATCGGGACGAGGGGCGGGCGGGGTGGCGGAAGCCGGAGGGGATGATGGGAGAGCTCAGAATTCCCAGGCTGGGCAATTCTGGTGATGTCGCCGTCCTGGAGTGGACGAGCGTAGGCTGCTCCCGTCCCCAGCGCCCACCGTCTTCGCCTTCGCCCGCCTCTCCCACCCTGGCCTCTTTCCCTTCGCCCTCCTCCTCCTCCCCCCCGACATAGACCTGCTGTCCCCAGGGCGTGCCGTTCCCGTCCGCCCCGGCCTGGATAATGCCAGTTTGCTCCCTCCATCCCCCCACACGCCCACGACTCTCAGCGTTCGCGTCTGTCCTGTCTCCTCCGACTGGCCTATGTCCGCCACCTTCCGCCGCTATGCTCCCCCCTCACCTGCACAGACCGCCCCGCCCGCTCCTGCACACCAGAATCTGAAGCGCAGGCGGTCCAGCAAGGCGTCCCAGGCCCACAAACCAAGGGACACAAGCATCGTCGACCAACCACAGATATGTGCGTCCACTTTTTTCTTTCCCCTCAATCTCCGTAGATCTCAACCTCTCCGTCCCGCACCCGCCCCCTTCATTCTCGCCGCCGACTACCGTGTCCAACGCGTGCCGTATATCGCATGTCTCGTGTCCCGCACCTGCGTTCCACTCCGGTCCCGCACCCGTGTTCGACTCCGTAACAGCCGCCGCCCAGGACACCTGCTTTGATTCACCCAACAACGTCATATCATGTTGGCCCGAGTCCTCTAGTGTTGTAGCCCAGCACGAGTGGGCCTCCTTCGTCTGTACGTCGCGTTCTCCTCCTTCGTTGTCTCTATCGCCAACACCGCGCTCCTCATAGGGAACAGTCGGCTTCCTCAGTGGGCACAAACAGAGAAGGTCAACATCTTCCTGTTCCAAGCAGACTCGGGCTTGCAAGTGCTCAACTTCACGGATGTCGAGAACCCCCTGTTCAACTCTGGCCTCATCCACGCCCAGGTCGACGACCGCTGGTGGGGCACAAGGGGCAATCAGTGGGATGGGCAGAACATATCGTTCCCGTTTTATTTTATCATCACTCGAAACGACCATCCATTAGACAACAGCGCTATACCCCAGGCGACCTTCACTGCCGTCCGTGAGTGATATCCCCCTCAGGCTCCTCTGTGATTGAGCTGTGCTGACAATGTCCTGTGGGAGCTTAGAAACAACATTCGCGGATTCAATAGTCGCGTCCATGTCGTCGTCCTCCGCGGCGGCGGCAGCAGCTTCGTCTAGATCTGTCGCTTCAGTGTCCGCCGCCGAAGCTACGCAAACCACCGGGCTCTCTGCAACACTCAGTCCCTCACCCTCACCAGGCACCGGCACCGGCTCTGGAGGCCCCTCCGCTACCGGCGGGGCAGCAGCGCCCGGCGTGCAAGGCGCCAACGGTGGAGGGTCATTCCCGAAGTGGGCGATCGCGGTCATCGTCGTGCTGGGCTTCCTCGCGCTCGTCGCGTCGGGTATCCTCGCATTTTACATCATGCGCCGGCTCCGCCAGCGTCGCGAGGGTATGCTCTCGCACCGCAACTCGATGGGCTCCTCAACACCCATGATGGCAAACGCGGATCGCGGAGGACCACAATCTCCCGTCGTTGGCTCCTCTATGCTCGCTGGGAGCGCCGCAGGTGCCGCCGCGGGCTACGGCGCCGGTGCGTATGGTGCGGCGCGACCGTCATCGCCCTTGGACGTACACGATGGAGAGTCGATGATGAGTCGGGCGAGCGACGCCGGGCCTTTCTCCGGCGCGGATGCGGCGATCATGGCAAATGCCTTCCGGCAAGCGCTTCGCAAACCAGACTTTGCAGATAGGCCCGTTGAAGAGGGCGAGAGCCCAGACGATCAGCCCCACGCAGGTACAGCGGGTCCGGGACACTCGCACCTCATCAACCAGGAGCTTGCGGAGGAGGGCCGGGATATACGGAGCGTCAGCTCGTCGCGCGGCGTCAAGGTTGAGACGCTTAGCGATGAAGAGGACGGCGCGACGGTGCAAGACCACTAGCCCCTGCGCCGGCGTGCGTGTGCCCGATTGCGGTGGGTTGTGTTTGTTCTGTCGTTGATGTATCGTCCTCTCTCTCTCTCTCTTTGCCTTTGGGTTAGTGCGGTGCGCGGGCTCTCTGTGGACCGGACTGTCCGCCGTGGCCTGCGTTACTTAGCGTTGTCTACTACTTGAGCGCCTTCGTACCCTCCATCTATATCCCGCCCTCCACCTATCCGCCTGTTCGTCCCTCTCCTACATGTCGCCCGTTTGTCTACTCCCACCCTCCTACGCCCGCCCACACCTTCGGTCCGTACCTCCTCTGGTCATTATACTTTATTTTACCACCCAGACTATTAATAGCGACGACGCAGCGAACATATTCCACCCGCCGTTTGATGCTATGGACCTTTTCTCGCACCGAAACCCCCACTGCCCGATGTCGGTGTCCAGCGCGACCGCGCCCGCGCCCGTGCAACCATATACATACGCCACACCCCCTGTCGCTCACACGCATTCACGTTCACACTGGCCGTCGTTTTTTCGGTGCTTGTTGGTTGTGTATGGGCACCGCATGGCAGAGTCGGTATTCTTGGAACCGTCCTCGACTTCGTCTGGCACCGTTGTCTCCCGCGCATCTCGCATTTCTCCCCCAATGGCGAATGGGTCCCTCGCGCGCGATCGCGTCCGCTCGTTATATCCCGCCTGCCCACCCGGGCCTCCCCCTCCCTCCCCCAGAACGTACCCCGAATGGACTTGTGCACCCGGCCCCTCCTTCCCTTCCCATCCACCCCGATCGTCCCTGCCGCTCCTGGAACCGCCATGGGTGCCCGGACGCCTGCGTCCTCCCAGGGCGGCACGAGCTGAGCGGTCGACGCGCGGACTGCGTCCGTGTGCTGCGCGGCGCGCCCGATATATCCCCTTCCTCCTGCTCCCTCTCCCTCCTGTCCCTTCCCTCGCCTCGCCTCGCCACCCCCCTGTCCCGCTCGCCCTCACTCGGCCGCCGTGCGTGTCCCGCCCCGTGTCCCCCGGTACCGGTACCGTTCGCCTCGTACGTCACCCCCTCCCTGTCCACCGACCTCTCTTATGCATGCGCCCCGTTTTTAACCGTTGTTTTTATCGATACTTGCCCCTTCGCGTCCTCGTCTCTGTCTCTGTTCCCGTTCCCGTTGCGTTTCCTGTTACGGTTCACTTCGCTGCCGCCTCTTACTCACCGCACAGCACCTGTGGTCCCACCAACTCGCCGTCCAGCGTGGCTCGGCGTCTGACGCTCCTTTCCGGCTTCACCTTCTTTCTGCGCGTCACCGCCGCCTGTTGCTTTACATCTCACCTCACCATCGCCACCGCCCTCATCACCACCACCACCACCACTGTCATGTCGCCCGTCGGGATATTTGCACGTACAAATACAGACAGACATCATACACCACCACCCGCGAGCTTGAGTGCAGCGCCTGCTCGAGCCCGCTCGCTTGCTCATGCGCATACCCCTACCGGACGAAGTACGTATGTATATACTGTACTGTGTGTACATAGGGCCAGTGGATCTGGCGTGCCGTCTCGCGCGTATGGTTTATGGACTGACTCGATCGGATGCACGGTACTTATGCGCGTCTCTACAATTGAAAAGCGCATGCACTCCTTTTTCCTCAAGTGAGCGAGGTGGGCAGGTGTGTGAGGTAAATGTGGGAGCTCTTGGCATACGTACGGGCACGTCCTGTGCCAAGGGATCTGAGGAACGGCGCGAGCTCTACCGCGCCTGTAATTACGAAGGTCAGATAGCGTCGCCCAGATAGACAGCGCACGAGGCTAGATCGTGCTCCTCAAGAACGTCATAGAGTTGCAACAACACTACGCACAAGGTGACGCCAACGCCGCGTACAGAACAGAACGCCGATCTGTATGATACCATATTACAGCACCTGCGGCATCGTATGCATATGCGTCTCGAGGTGGGCAGTACACAAGCAAAGTATTAAAGCAGAGGAAAAGGAATGTGGGTGTGGTATATATGGTACAATGCGCCTCGTCTCTCGCCCATCGCGTCGTCGTAGTCTCTCTCCCCATCTAGTAGTGTCTGAGCGGCAGCAGCGTGCATGCGTGCGTAATATGGCTCGCACAGGGTCCGTGTGTGGCGTCGGGACGCCCGCTAACTCGCGGCGCGGACGTGTGTTATGAGTAGCCCGACTGCGCGTTCAAGTAGCGCACGATCATCTCGTATCTGTGCCGCGCTTGTGAGTAACGCCATTCCTCGAACCAGCGCGGAACGGCGCAAGACTCACGTCAACATCGTCACCGCGCTATTGGGCACGGTGCGCACGAGGTTCACGGACAGGCCGCGGTACAGCGCGCGCCAGCCCTCGTCGGCGATCATGTGCTTCGTCGTGCGCACGATGCCCGCGTACGACACCGCGGGCGCGCTGCTGGCGCCGCCGACCGCGAGCGGCCGCTTTTGCGTCTGCAGCCGTGTCCGGACGACCTCGTGCGGGTATGTCGCTATTGATGCGGTCATCTTCGCGACGGCTGAGCACCCCAGGATCTGGCCTGGGGTCAGCGGTTCAGATCGCCCGCGGGCTGTGCTTGGCAACGCAGTAAGTAATGCGCCCGGGCGGATGGGGCGAGCAAGGAGGCGTGCTCACCGGCGACTCGTTTAAGGTGCTCGTAGAGCGGGAACTGGACGGCGACGTGCGTGATCCCGAGTAAGCTCGGGAGGAGGCCGCGGAAGAACGCCCGCCCGCCCTCGGTTCGGTAAATAGTCAGGGCCGCGTCTAGTGTGTGTTTGTAGCGCACTTCGGTTCGTGGTTGTGTCTGCGGAGATGGCACGGGGCACGGATTGGAATCACACGAGCAAAAGGCGGGCGAGGGCGGGGGCGGTACGCACCATGAAACGGGTTTTGATGACCCATAGCGGATTAGTACAGATAGTGCTCGTCGCCCCCGCAGACATCGCAGAAAGAATATGTAGCGTCCAGGGATGCTCGCGCGCCAGCGGCTGGTAGCCCTTTACCTGCGCGGCAGGATAGACATGGCGGTCCTCCCCTGGTGGGCGTTCGCCGAAATATCGCTTGATGCCGTCGTAGACCGCAAAGTATATCGCCCATGTGGGAAGGTAGCCGAGGATGGTGGGCCCGAGGCCGCGGTACATGCCGCGCATGCCGTCATGCTTGAGGATGTCCTTGACGGTCGCTGGCAGATGGAGGGGGAGAGCACGCACGTTGAGCGGGGGTGTCTACGAGGGGTGCGCCGCGGAGGCAAGACGAAGGAGGGGACGAAAGGCCTCACCAACCACACCGAGGTAGCCTTGCGTCGAATGGCCTGCGCGCTGGGCCTGGAGCTTGGTCTTGATCACGTCGAGGGGGCAGGTGGCGACGCTGGCGACGAGGCCGCCCCCTGCGCCAGCTGGGAGGAGGCACGATGTGAGGAGCTTGCTCGGAGTGCACAAGACCGCTCTGGACTGACCGATCATGCTGTTTGCGCTTTTCGAAGGCATCCCTCCTCTCAGTCGGGGCCGCAAGCAACGCGGCGAGTGTGGACGAAGAGGCCTCGAGAGCGGTACGCAGCAGTGTTCGGCAAGAAGAGGAGTTCGTGGGGGGTGGGATGGCGAGCTCGAGTCGCAGCCCGGCTCACGAGTCGAGTCGGAGAGTGGGGTATCGCGCCCGGCTAAGCAAAATGTCCTCGCAATCGCCCAAAATTCGGTCCGCGCCGGGTTCTCCCGGCGCTGCTCTCCACCACCACTCGATCTTCTACCCGCTCGCGAGCGTCCACCATGGCAGCCCCGTGTATTTATTGGCATTCAGGAGGCTCTCATATGTTCGGTGTGCAAGGCTTGTTGCGCACGAGAGCTCCAAGATCACCGTGTTCAGACCGTCCGCAGTGCACGAGGCTTACTAAGAACACTCGCATTACTAACTTGTCTCATAACTCCGTTGTACACTAGGAGTATACCCGCTCCAAATATTGAGAGCTTCTCAGAGCTGTGATCAACGTCTATATAACCTTCACAAACCTTGCGTGCGACCAGACCTCTCTGTAACTCCCATCTCATTCCAATTACTATTTCCCGATCCCCGAGCGCCGTCAGCAACAGTCAACATGGTCAAAGTCACCCTCAACGGCACCGTCCTCGCCGAGTCCGACAACACCGTCGTGGTCGAGGGCAACCACTATTTCCCTCCGGACAGCGTTAACACCGCCGCCCTATCGCCGTCGTCTACGCAGTGAGTGCAATCGGCGTACGACATCGGTTCTTAATTATACAACAAGGCTAATCATGTCTGCTGGGTAGCACCACCTGTCCTTGGAAGGGGTACGCATCCATTTCACGGAGTACGACCGGGAGCACTGACCCTTCAGTTACGTGATTAGGGTTGCATCTTACTACGATGCGTCGATTGGCGGGAAGACCGTCCTGAGCGACGTCGCTTGGTGAGCAATTAGAATTTAGCAAGTGACAGGAGTCTCATTGGACACAGGTACTACCCGGAGACCAAGGAGAAAGCAAACAACATCAAGGGCTATGTTGCTTTCTATAAGGTGCGCGCTCAGCAATATCCGTACGCTGTGAGCATGGCTGACACGGGTCGTATCTACCAGACCAAGGTCGAGTTTGCGTGAGCAGTCAAACCAAATATCAAGACGGAGCATACCGGAGGAGCATATTGGATATTGTGTACTGTTGCGTGTACGATAACCACTTGTAGGCCACGATGAATACGTGAATGTGACATCATACCGCCCATACCGCCCATACCACGCGGAGAGCCCGCCGGTTCGTGCACATCTGGTGCGACAACATGCATTATCTGACGTGAATAGAGCAAAGGGCATTATCCGCACCCGTGCTGACGTGTGTGGGGTATATCTCGTAACCAAAAGAAAGCGACATAACGTATCATGACCATGGCCGGTATGTCCGCGCCTTTTAAGCCTTCCCGGTCTTCTGCCGTTCGGCAACCCACCACTGTCGTTACGGTTCAGTACGCGAACACACAGGCGGAAGTAGAAGCACATACCTCCGTTGTCCTCCGAATGCCCTCCTCCAGACCGACCTGGGGCTCGTAACCAAGGGCTCTCCGTGCCTTCTCGATGTTAAAGCAACGCCATGCGCAGCTATATGTTACCCGGTAACGGGTGAAGCCAGGCTCCTTGCCCACCAACCACGACCACCACTCTGCCGCGCTCCCAAGGATGAGCCCAATTTGCTGCGGGAGGATCAAGCGCCGCTTCGTATTCGGCTTCTGGAAATGGTCATCGAAGAAGCGATACACAACGCGAGGCATGTCCCAGAAACCCGTCGGCTCTCCGTTGGTGATGAAGAACACCTGGCCCGCGACCTGCAGAGGTGAAGATTCCGGTTCCGTCCGCGCGAGCGCCGTCTCGCTGAACTGGTCAAACTTGGAGCGCACGGCCGGCCGGGGCTGAGCCGGCTTGTAGTCGGGGTTATTCCAGTTCGCGAGGATCTCTTCCGCGTTCGGCGGAGGAGTGACATACGGCCCGAGCGGGCGCGCCTTCGATGTCGGGATGCGGTTCCGTTTCGTCGTGCACTCGATGGACGGCAGCGCGACCTTGAGGTTCTCCTTCATGCGCGCGAGGTCTTCCGGGGTGACCGGCCCGAGCTTGTCCGCTGCGAGCAGGTGCGCGTACGCGCAGTTGCCGACGTACGTCCAGTCGAACAGGTTCGTGTTGTCGCCGACCTGGATGTGGCTCTGCCCACGCTGCCACGCCTGGAAAAGGCCCGCGAGGAACTGTCGGTCGCCGGGTCTGCGCACAATACATGTGAGAGACGCTCGCGCGTGACGAACTGACCGGTACTCACCCGAAGATGCCTGCGGGACGCAGCGCGACCGTGTAGAGCCCACCCTTGCCGTTCGCGGCAAGAACGATCTGTTCCGCCTTCGCCTTGGATTCGTTGTAGGGGTCCATGGCCTTCTCCAGCTGCGGTATCCGCTCGTCCACGTCGATGAGGTCGCTGCCATCGAATACGACGCCAGCAGAACTTGTGTAGACGAGCTTGGGCACGCTGTTCGCGACGGCAGCGTTAATGACCGCCTGCGTGCCGTCGACGTTGACCTTCCAGTACAGCGCGGGATCGTCTAGGCCATGGAGGGGTGACGCGGTGTGGATGATACATGTCGCGCCGCTCTGTAGACGTTTTGTATTCGGTGCGCCGTACGACATAATCATTGATTATAACGTACCTTGCGAAGCGCGTCAGACACCTGCTCCTCCTCGCTGATATCTCCAGAGTAGAAGGGGACGTCGTGGTACCGCTGGACGATGTCAAAGACGGCCACAGAATCGCCCCGCGCAAGCAAGGCCTCTACGACGTGTCGCCCGAGGAAGCCGCTGCCGCCGATGACCAGATAGACGTCCTTTGAGGGCGTAGACATGGTTGAGACCGTGAAGACCGTTAAGGAGCACCGTCAGAAAGTCGAGTGGGGGAGTCTTGGAGGAGTCCGGGGAAGTGGGCGGCAAAGAAATGCGCGAACTCAGACCACCGCGCATTTGTCGGAGGATTGTCCGAATTCGGATATAGCGTCGCCATTTTTGGTGCCTGGCTGTACCTTCTGACTGCTTTCTCCTGAACCACGATGAGCAAGCCCCCTGTTTCGCTGTGGACGGTCTATGTTCGGAGATGGTCGTTCACATAGGCAGCTAATTCTGCACTCACAGACCAAAGGAAGGCATCTTTGACGCGCTTCGCAATCTCGACCAGTAGGATTGGCGTCACGAAGGCTTCTAAATCTATGTGTGGCAAAGTACGTCCTCACGAAATATATATCGTGTTCCTACAGAGAAACGTGGTTGATAATGAATACTTGGGGTGGTGAGCACTATCGCTTGAGTGCGAATATCACATCACTTGCGCAGTGGTGAGTACATATGCATTGGACAACATGAGGCACGCAGGTACTGAACTTCGTCCCCAAGCATCTTGTCTTGCCAATAGCCCTTTTGATGGACTGTTCGCTATCTTCCGTGCTCATCATTCTCTTCAAGATCACCACGATGTTGACATTGCTTCTGGTTAATCCATCGCCGCCGGCCACCGCGCGGGGGTGCCGGGAAAGTGGCGTAGCAGGCTTAGCTGCTCCAAGTCTGCGTCAGAGTAGAAAGCGGTATAGTGTGCTTGTACTCCGTGTAGACGCCATTGCTGAATATCAGGGTATGGCCGTTTACCCCATGGCGAAACCCTGAGGCACTGTACTGAACGGTGGCGTTCCTACGCGCCAACACCTCCTCTTACTCATACAGCGAGGTATGCAGGGGCCATGCCCTCAACGGGCACCCTCAAAAGCAGGCCAGCTTGACCAGCGTTTTTCCGAGAACCAGTCTCCAATCTAGGCCACACGGCATCACAGCTTGTTCTCCTTCAATCCTTTCCGACAAGTAGGCTATTTCTCATAACCAGTCATAATGCGACTGACATGGCCGACGTTGCCCACCGTACAGACATGCCGTCCGCCGTCAAAGATGAAGGCAACCACTCGGGTTCCGAACATCCCCTTCCAAGGAACCCTTCGATCCAGCCTCAGTGCGGAAGTGCGGCAGCAGAAATCAAGATCATTTTTCAAGACTTCTTAGCCCGTCTACAATATCGCCCTCCCCGTACGGTGCCCAATGTCAGTCTTAGGGCGGACGTCACTGCCGAGATCGTCTCGTGGAAGGCCGGACTCAGCGCGAAGTTCATCGACGGCCTGACAGACACCGCCTGCACCATAGTGGAGTCCGCGCTCGGCCACATAAGCTACGTTCATCAGCGCCTCCTCGCTTTCTACTCCGCCTACATTATATACGTCGACGACTTCGGGAGCCGCGACCTCGAAGCGCTTGGGCGTTTTGGTCAGCGCATCGCCGCGCGCGAGAGCCAGGGGGACCCGGTCCTCGAACGCATGGCGCGCCAGTTCAGCGACATGTACGCGATGTATCCACCCGTCGCCGCCGACCTCATCAACACGGCCACTCTGGCTGGGGTTGCTGGTACTTACATAGAGTTCAAAACCGAACATATGGCTGTCGCCCCTGGGGCTCTCCGCTACCCGTCTTTCCTCCGAAATATGACGGGGTACTCGACGGCGTATGCGTTCTTCAACTTCGTGCAAGGCTGGAGAGACCCTGCAGACACCTTTTACTTGCAGATTGTGCCGTAAGTCTCAGCCCCTGGTCTCGTATCAGTACGTCGATCTGACTTACGATTACAGAGAGCTTGTGTTATGCACCGACCACTTCAAGTACGTCGTTTACTTTGTTTCCGCCTTCTCATCTCACGAGAGAGTCGTGTGGTTGTGCGGTATTATAGCGACATGTGAGTCCCCGTCATACATCAGTAGCAGTAGATGCGTCGCACTGAGCGTGAAGTTGCCCAGCCTCTCGTTTTATAAGGAATCCATGGATGGAGAAACAAACACGTACATCTATCAGCGTGCGAATGCGGAGAATGCAGATCCGTTGGTGGTGCTACGCAACCTGTGCGACGACACTCTGGACATGATACGCAGGATCGGGGACCTCACCTCCTCTGACCCCCAACTAGCGGATATCTGCCGCAGCTATCTCATGGTAAGCATCGTATCGTTGTGCTACTAGTCACCTAATTAAAACCAGACGTGCTAATGCTTGCTTGTTGCCAACTTGTCAGGGAAACGTCGAATTCTATTTCAGAGCATCAAGGTACCGTCTGGTGGAACTGCACATAGAATTCTGAGTGTCGGGATCGATGCCAGGTACCCGGCGCTGTTGTTTGGAGGTAAACCTAGATTCAGCTTAAGTAAGTCCAGCGCAAGTCTTATGCATGTTCTTCTATATCCGCTAAATCATTGTGCAGATATACGCGTAACGACATTCCTTGACTCCGAATTGAAAGGCCATAACCGTCGACGTGTAGTATGTACGATCGAAAGAAATGTGACCTGACTATAGTGCGCCTTCCGAAGCAACGTCCTCACAGACAAGTACGAGGTCGCGTGAACGGCGTTCCTCGGGGAGCGTCTCGCCCGCGCCTCCCGTCTATATGGACTTGCAGGTCACGCAGCGGTCAGCGCGAGCGAAGCTCGTGCTCATCCTTACCCCAGTTCGAAAGAATGACTTCCAGGTAAGTTGCAACCTTAGCAATCATGCGTTATAACTCACCACCCGTTCTAATGCTCGTATTGTACGTACTTCATACAGGAGTACACGGCATTTCACGCGCATTGAATCCAGCAAAGATGCATTCATGCGTCGGGCCACGCTAACAATTCTTTGATGAAGACTTTCGTGTCTCCCGCACGCATCAGGCTTTCCCCCACCAACACCGCGTTCACCCCCTGCTCCTTGTACGCCTTGACGTCCTCCGGTCCCTGAATCCCGCTAAGCGCGCATAGCACGACGTCCCTTTCGCGCACCATATCCACAAGCCCGCTCGTGGTACCAAGGTCGACGCTGAACGTGTGCAGGTTCCGGTTGTTCACCCCCACCACCTTCGCGCCTATTTCCAGCGCGCGCGCCATCTCCTGCGCGTTGTTCACCTCCACCAGCGGCTCCATCCCTAGGCCGACCGCGTACGTGTACAGCATCCGCAGTAGGTCCTGCTCCAACATCGCGACGATGAGTAGGACCGTGTCTGCGCCCCACAGCCGTGCCTCCGCGATCTGGTACTCAGAGAAGATGAACTCCTTGCGGAGGACCGCGGGCCGATCCGGGAGCGCGTCGATCGCCGCCCGCGCGAGACGCATGTCGAGCAGGCTGCCCTTGAACCACGTCGGCTCGGTGAGCACCGAGATGACGGACGCGCCGGCCTGCGCGTAGACGAGCGCCTGGCGCGCAGGGTTTACGAAGGGCGCGATGTCGCCTTTGGATGGGGAGGCGCGCTTGATCTCCGCCATGAGGCTGAGCGATGGGCTGGGGGTCGCGGTCGATGGGTTGCGCTTCAGGCGCGACACGAGTGGGATGAGCGGGGGCGCGAGGCCCATCTCGAGGTACGCGTCGAGCTCCTCGGGGCGCGTGCCTGGGGTGGACTTGGCGGCCTCGACGTCTTTCTGTCGCTGCACGTAGATCCTCTCGAGGATCGTGGGAGGTTTGGCTGTGCTCTCAGTGGCGGACATAGCTCGAAATGCGCAGTTGTGAGCAGAGGAGAACGCCTGCCGTGCACAAATTCTTGCAGAGTAGTTATATTGCGCACACATCTTCATCATCTTCTTGAACCTAGATTGCGCACGATAAGCGCACTTTATCTACAGGTGGACGCCGCCCGTGGTCATCTGCCATCCCAACTGGTCGTACGACCACCCGAAGCACGACCCCCCGAGGTCAGGCGAGTGGAAGCCACACACGCTCCTGTGCATACCGGTCTTCGTATGCAACCGGTCCAGTATGTCCATCTCTTCAGCGGTTAATTGAATCAGCTGCTCATCATCTTCTTGTCAGCAAAACCACATCGTGCGCGTTATTAAAGCTTCGCGAAGTGTTTACCTCCAGGTTCTCCATAAGGCGCTCCGCGTGCAGGGTCTTCGGTATGACGACAGTTCCGCGTTGCACGCCCCAGCTGAGCAGGACTTGTGCAGCAGAAACTGAAACCGTGGGGCTAGTGTGAGCATCCGCAATAGCTCTGATATGCTCGTCGCCCGCGAACTTATGCTTGCCCACGGGCGAGTACGCGGTGAGCAGGATCCCGCGCGCAGCACAGAAAGCCAGCAAGGAATGCTGCGGGAGACACGGATGCAGCTCTACTTGGTTGACGGCGGGGATGACGGCCGAGTGGGCGAGCAGCTTGGTCAGGGTCTTGATGCTGAAGTTTGACACCCCGATGGCCTTAACCTTTCCTGAAGAAAAGAGTTCATAGTGTTCAGCGCCCCGCGGTCTTTCGGCGAAGGAAGTCGACAGTCGTTACCGCTGGACAACAAGTGTTCCATCTGGCGCCACGTCTCAACGAAGGTGGGTGACTCTCCCGGCTGCAGCGTGCCACCTATCCAACAGTGGACTCGTTAGCGATGGACCTAGTGTACCAATGCGCGGCACTACCTGCTTCGTCAAATGCCATGGGCCAGTGCATGAGGTACAAATCCACGTAGTCCACACCGAGCTTTGCCAAGCTGGTGTCAAGCGCCTCTTCGACCCGCCCATGGTCCTTCTGGCTGGGAACCCGCTCGTGAGTCGCCCGCTCTGCCACCGCGTGTCAAGAAACATGAACTCACTCCACTTTAGTGGTCAAGAAGATGTCGCCGCGTGATACAGCTGTCTCCTTCAGCGCCCTTCCGACCGACTCTTCGTTTCCTATGCGATTGGTTGACCGCTCAGCCCAAAATTTATGAGCTATATCTCATCGAGTACACTAACCATAGTTTGCAGCCTGCAGAAAAAGTCCAATCAGAGCTTTCTACAGTACCAAGGCGGAACCTTACTGTGTCTATGTGGCGATAACCGAGCTCTAGTGCAGTCTTCACCATGTCGGTGATATGATCGCCTTCACCCGCGGTGCCCATCCAGCAGCTACAACCTCTCGTGACTATATATCATATAACATATGACATGGACGACTAACCCAACTCCAACGGCAGGAATAGACATGCCGTTATTGAGGCAGAAACTTCGCATACTGGCCGAAGACATCGATTGTGGATATCGGTGGGAGTAGTGGGAGTCAGATGAGTGCGGTCGTAAAGGTGTGTGCATAGATTCCGAACGGAATTTGACCTGCCCTAGCTTCTTAAACATCTTGGCAGGTATCCCACGGGTATCCACTTTTGCAAGGTTCATCAAGCAAACCGAAATGCCTATCGAAGCTTTGAGTGGGCTTCACTGTGTTCTCCGAGGATCCCAGGCCAGGACATTTGGATAGCGCTCGGCTTGTCGCGGCAAACCTATGTGGCTACCCCGTCTGACCAAGACATCATGCGTCTAGCCGCTCTACGAACACGCAAACCCTCCGCGCTTTAGGATACCCCGGAGACAGAAGACAGCGGGACACAGGTCGGTTGACGTCGAACGGTGAAATGCTAACGAGCTATGTGCTCCCTCCAACCACAACGACGTATCAAACTCAAACTCAACGCCCGCTTGCCACAGTCGCGTGTGGTCACCATGCCCGCCCGTCCTCATGGTGTCAGCGTCGATTCTGACGCTCCGGTTTGCTTCTACTGCTAGTGTGGGCGCGTCATTCGGCGCATATAGGGGCGGATGCACGCTAGCGAACCCTCATCTTTCCGAAGCTTCACAAAGTAGCTCGGGACTGGCACGACATGGCCTTCCCACCAGACGAGGCGAGTCTCACTCAATAGTCGTGTTCTCCTGGCTGACGACTATACTGCTCTGTGTCACGGGTATCAATATCACAGGCTAAGCTCGTTTCCATCTTCATCCAGACCTTACTTTACGGTAAGTCCCTTTGGTGGAGGGCGCAAGACTTTGACTTGCTGATTGCTTTCACCAGGAGCGTATACCGTCGTCTTCATCCTGACGGTGTGGGTGTTGCTATCCAGACGCCGCGCCCGAAGTCCGTTGAAGGATCCTATGCTTTGGATCTCGTTCACAATGTTCACAGTAGCCACGTTGGTGAGCTCTTCGATTTCGCCTTCCGGTCTAAATCTTCGTGCCTGAGTGTATAATTAAGCACATCGGCATCAATTATACCCGTATCATACGAGCATTCATCATGTTTCGTGGCGCACCCGGAGGGCCTGCTGCGTACTTCAACCAACTGTCCGAATTTACGCAGATATTCGGAAGCGCGGTGTACATCTTCCAAACACTTCTCGGCGATTCTGTCGTGGTGCGCGTTTACCGCGGTACTAGAGAGGGCATATGACCAACGGTAGCTCCATCAATACTAGTTGTACAGATGTTACCTGGTGTGGGGCTCTGCTACCATTGTAGCGGTCCCGTTCATCCTCCTTCTCGGAAGTACTGGTATGTCCATCCCTCGCTGTAGCTAACTTTGCATACGCTTATACAAATCTGTCACTGCTAGCTTGTGGCATTGGAATATTGTATTCCTTCGCAAAGGTGGTGCCAGAAGCAGACATCTTCGTCAACGAACTGCAGAACTGGATTGTGTCCTTCTTTTCGCTGACTTTGGCCACGAACATTGTCTGCACCGGTAAGTGTAAGCCTGCCAGGGCACTCATTCTCGTATGCTAAACTCTCGACAGGCCTCGTCGCGCTGCGAATCTGGTCACTGAACCGCGCCATCATGGGCTTCGCGAGTCACAGCTACCGGCCGATCATCTTTCTCGTGCTCGAGTCCGGCGCTGTGTACTCGGCCACGCTTGCGACGCTGCTCATCCTATACAAGGCCGGATCGTGGTTCCAATACGTGCTGCTTGACGCCGTAAGTATCACTCTCCGCTGGACACATGGTCCGAGCCCTAGATGTACGCGCTGACATGGCCTATTAGATCTCTCCTATCGTAGGCCTCGTCTTCTCCATGATCATCATCCGCATCGGCCTCGGGATCACCACCGTCCAGGGCTGCTCCACCACCCTCGCCGCTTCTGGGACCGGAGGTCGTACCCGTGCGCCGACGCAGCCCATCATGTTCCTGCACCAGACACGGGGCTCGAACCTGTCAGACGCGGATCCTGACACTGATGCACTGGAGCTTCGGCCCTCTACGGTATTCTATGATACCGGGAACAAGGTGCGTACGTCATTGTACGCTGAGGGAATGAGGCCTAATACGAGCTGAACTGCTATCGATACGGTCGGATTCATAGGTGAATTCCTCTCGATCGGCACTTCCTCTGGATGCATAGGTCGCACGACAGCGCCGACTGTCAGCGCTTTCCCATTAACTGATGGCTTACTCTGTGTACTTGCTCGTATATCCTGTGCTGTGTGGCGCCTCTGCCTAGCACTCGACCCGTGTATACCATCATAATTAACTCTATACCAGGAACGTAATCATACATGTCTCAAACATACTCAAAGCACAGGCGGGAATGGATACGCGTCCCTACAAATACGCATGAAGAGAAGGCGCTCAGACATCCACAGTCGCGTTCGAAAGTTTCCGCTCGCTGGCCGCGCGTGACGACATTCGCGAAAGCGGAATTCCACTCGGCACAGCGCCCGGCTCTACAAACACCAGCGCAGTCTCGCCCTCGACCTTCGAGAGCCCGGTGGCGATGCGGAGCATGATGAGCGAGAACACGATCCCCTGGACGCGTTACGAGAGCGGTAAGCCTCAATCTAAGACACTGTCCGTGGAACGAACAACTGCTTACCACGGTCGGCGACACCGCATCAAGCACAACGTACTGGAACCACGAGTCCACGTTGTACAGGATAAGCAGCGCGAGCAACACCGCAGAGTATATCGCTCCAGACTCAACGATGAGCACCATCGCAGGCCGCAGTTTGGCATGTCTGAACGAGAGGTGGTTCCTGTTGATCGCCCACACTCGGCATGCCACCAGCGCTGCCAAACACACCGGTCCCCCAGGTCAGCGAGCGATTCACGGGAAGGGAAAGTCCCAGGTAGGGACGCACCGGTACAGATTGCATTCGTGGCGAACGTCATGGAGAAGAACGCGGTAATCCACCGCCCGAGGCGAATGGCGAATACTGGCGCGTTGGGCACAACCTTGTCAAAGGAGTAGAGGATGCCCACTCCGGTGGCTGTACCACGAATTGGTCCGAGCGAGTGAGTGAGCAAGACACTCTTCAAACATGGTGTCTACTACGACATACCGATGCTGCCCATTAGCAGGATGCACGGACATACGACCAAAAAAACGCGCCGTTGCCATACGAGATAGCAGCGGTACAGCTACAGCGTGGTGGTTGGCGATTGGAGCTTCACATGACGGTCGCAATCCGGCTTTGACATACCACTATGGCATCGCCCAACAGGGTTTGGATCACGTAGAGTGTGCTTCCGAACATTTGCGTGAAATTCGACAGCTCATTGAAGAACGCGGCGGGACCACCGGGCGCGTCTGCGTGGACGATGAACGCGAAAATGATCCGCGAAAAGTTGGTTGCAACGTGCTGTGACATCACGCGTTCGTCTGGTAAGTAGAGAGCAGCGCACAATGTCGGGAGCGAGTAGGGTTTCGAAGTTGCAGAGTCTTACCATAGTCGCAATCACAAATAACAGCGTTGACACACCGAGCATGTCAGAGCGAACTGGATATCCCACCGGCCGCTTCCACAGCAGAGCATTGGTCGTGGATACGAACAGAGCCGCATAGATCCCTGTCATGCGAGCATAAATCAGTAGTTCACTTCACTGGCAGCAGATGGCAAATGAACGTACCATACAGAATGGACTGGACGAATATCGAGACAAGCTTCGACTAGAAAAGCCTACATGAGTGTGCGTATAAGCGCGGGAATTATGAAGACGCACCTCAGCTGCAGAGAATGGCATAATAAACCCTCACGAAGAGCTCGGGGTGACACAGACGGTATGACACAGTCGGTCGGGCTAGAGGATCAGAGGACGGCCACGTCGATGGCAAGGCGGATGCATATAAAAGCCCTTGAAGCGTCTCGTGCTTCTTTGTGGGCGCATACTGTTATCTTCGGGCCACCCGTGACGCAGCTTCTGCGGGAAGACGCTCTCCATTTGTGCTTTGAGGGTTTGATGTGGCCTAGCGGAAGCTTTGAAGACTTTCGAGGCATGCCGGCCCCCTGCTAGCGTGATTGCAGCAGTAAACAGCGCATCCGTAACGCGGACTGCAGCAGCGGGTCTCTTCTATACCGCAGACCATTTGTCGGAATGCTTGACGGCCTCGCAGCCTCGGCGTTATTGAAGATAGAATTCGTTGGGAACGCCCTCGGCCTCGTGGCGGAAGCAACACTCCATGACAAGCTTCGCGATGGCGTTTCTCCGCCCAATATCGCCACCGAGGACTGAGTGATTCCCCTGTACACATTTGCCCAGCTCGAAGCTCCCGTATCGTCCCCATGGTCACTGTAGTTGAGTTGCATCCAGTCAAGTCGTATTCGGCTTGAGTGATCGACCCAACTAGGTCGGCGAGTCCACGCACGCAACATTCACGGCGACTCTGCGGACGTTGTTATAAGTACATGGTGACATTCTTTATAGCCCCTTATACATACCTGGGTTCGGTCATTTGGTCAGATAGCCGAACAGGCATTCGAATTTGAGGAGCCTACATTCGACTGAGATATAGCGGTTCGCCGGCTACTCATCGACCAACCAGCCCTCTTCACTGAGCGGCTTCAGAGCGTCCTCCCATCCTTGACCCTCTTCCCTGCGTATCTCCTTCCAGCCACTCACGTTCTCGCTTCCCAGGTCGATCCACTCGCCCTCACGCGGCGAGTACAGATGAGGACATCCAGGGAGATCGTTAACCCAGCGATACACGCCGCCCTGCTCGAGCGTGGGACGCGTGTCAATTTTCAGCAGGGAGAGCGTGGTGTGTGCCGCGAAGAAAAGAGACGCGGTGGTGGGCACCTGGGTGGCTGTGGAGAGGTGGATGAAGCCGTCTTGCCGATCAAGATCGCTCAATGGCAGCGCCGGAGGTATGGGTATGGGCGGCGCTGAAGGCAAGATCTTGAAGACATAGCGAGGAAGAGGGTATGTCGGCGTTTCTGTGTTGGTGGTCATGGCGGTTTGAGCGAGTCGTAGCAACGTACTTGTGGCTGAGGAGTCTGAGAGTGATTACGTAATGCACAAACCGGGACGTCTAGTGAAAACAGCTGTGCGTATTTGGATGGACTACTTTCTCCACTGTATCGTCGTCATCTTCAGCTCAAACTACACGTACTAGTACTCGTCCCCCGATGTTCTAGCGTGCAAGTAAGTGAAATACGTGAGCAGTCACTGGATCATCGGCGTTGAACTGTGTCGCTGCGCGCTCGCCGGAGGAGTGGATGTGCCGGCGGGGGAGGTGATCGGGGCAAAACTCGTGACATGGGCTGTAGCCGGATGCGGGGTAGGGGATTGCCGGAGCAGCGTACATATGCGCACGGCGGGCAGCGCACAAGCACAAACTCGTCCTCCTGAGCTGCACTGTCGCGCTCTTAACCGTTCTGGGAGCCTACCTGGTAGCAACGCCCCTCTATCTCCCTGCTTCATATACCGTGCGCTCTCCAGGACAGGCAGACAGATCTCAGTCTCTCCCTGCCTGCACCCCCGCACTCGCATCCAAACGCTGTCTATGTTCCAGTCAAGCCGACGCGCTGCTCAGGCTGCTTCGTCCCGGTCTCTTCCTGCATTGGTACGTCACCACGTTAGTTTTCTGTGCTTCTGTGCTTCTCGGACTGGGCACGGCTTGGTGGGAAGGTCGTCGGTGCGGGCCGGGAGATGCAATGGCGAATGAATGGTGGGAAACAACGCCAGGGAGCATGGCGCTGGGCAAAAACACCTGATCCATCCTTCGCGCGATGCCTTCAGGTGCGCAGACATGGCAGGCTTTGGCCCGTATCCCCCCCTCCCTTAGAATAGACTCGTATCGAAGAGGCTTACCAGAGTGCCGCACTATAGCCTCCCGGACAGAGACTTACAATCCGACGGAACTGGCCTTCCGCCAGTCCGTCTGATTGCAAGTAATGTTCTCGGGTTCGTAGCACGGCTCTACCGTACGCGTCCTCGCCGTTATATCCTGAAACGCTGGGCTTAGTGAGGCTGTCCACGCGCGGAGACTCACACACAGCGAGGATGTTGGCTACGGACTCCTCAACCGTCTCATTTCCGTGCGTCGTATGCAGTCGGCCAGTGATTTCCTACCGGGAGACCGTCTCTCCAAGTCTCTACATATATACGAGGCTTCAGACGCGTCATGTACTCCCCGCGACCTATGCTCTTCTCGATCCATATGGGCACCATATCCTCCCTGCTGCAGGTACGCATTACCCCAGACTCCGAGCCGGGGAATATGATTTCCAGTCCGGGGCGCCCAAGCCGAGTTCCCCGCAGGATGCATTCCGACTTCTCTGATGACGTCTCCGTCAGCGCGCTAAAAGCAGCCACTGAACAAGCTTTCTACAGTCCCACAGGCCTGTCATAATGACCAAAGCACGCTCCTTCAAGTCCTCCGCACCGCGCAAGTCAGAGGTGCCCCCTGGCTATGTCGCGGACCCCAATCAAGGACCTATGCTGCGATATGAGGCGTCGCTGCCACGCCTCCCCGTACCCACTCTCTCGTCCACCGCTGCGAAGTACCTCGAGACGGTCGAGCCGCACTTGACGCGCGAACAGTTCGCGAAGACGCAGGCCGCCGTGAACGCATTCGTAGGCTCTGAACAGGGCAAGATTCTTCAGGAGCGACTACAAGCCCGCGCGGCGGACCCGAGCACGAAGAGCTGGCTGTCGGAGTGGTGGAATGAGACGGCGTACATGGGCTACCGCGACCCGGTGGTCGTGTTCGTGAGCTACTTCTACGTGCATGTGGACGACAAGACGCGGCCCACGCAGGCGAAGCGGGCGGCGCAGCTCTTGAAGGCGATCCTGCCGTTCAGGGCTCTGGTTGAGAGGTACGTGAGGTTGCCTTTTGGATGTGTTCGTGTTATTCACTGTTATGCAGCGGCCAGCTCGAACCGGAAAAGGTGCGCGGTGCGCCCCTCGCGATGTCCTCGTACGAGTGGCTGTGAGTACGCTCCGTTCAAACCCACGGATATAACCTGACAGAGAACAGCTTCCACTCGTGTCGATACCCCACGAAGCCGTCGGACACCGCGCGGAAGTTTGACCCTACGAAGCACAATCACGTCGTGTTCGCGCGCAAGAACAAGTTCTACAAGGTCGCGCTCGCAGACAAGTCCGGGCGTGAACTCTCCGCGGCGGAGCTTGAGGCACAGATCGAGAAGGTCATCGCGCTGGCGGGCACTGAGAAGGCGGTCCCCGTCGGCGCGCTGACTTCAGATAACCGCGACATCTGGACGGACGTGAGGAGTTCTTCATTCTGTGCGCAAGTACGTGCTAATAGTCGTACTAGGCTCGCGCTGCTCTGCTTGCTGCGTCTCCCTCCAACGCCGCGTCATTAGAGCAGATCGAGTCTGCAATCCTAGTCATCTGCCTGGACGACACCAAGCCCGTCACGCGCGAACACGCGAGCTGGGAGTGCTGGGTCGGCGACGGCAAGAACCGCTTCTACGACAAACACCAGCTAATCGTATTCGAGAACGGCAAGTCCGGGTTCCTTGGCGAACACTCGTGCATGGATGGCACGCCCACCCTCCGCCTCAACGAGTTTGTCCTCGCCGCTCTCGCGCACGGCAAGGTCGACCTCGGTTCCGCCCCCGCGGATGCGCAGCTTGAGCCCCCGCAGGAGCTCATATTCACCCTTGATGCCCCAACGAAGAAGAACGTTTCCGAGGCGGAGGCGCGTTTCGACGAGCTCGTCGGCGCGCATGAGATGGAGGTGCTGCACTACGAGGGGTACGGGAAGGAGTTCATCAAGGGGCACAAGGCGTCGCCGGACGCGTGGGCGCAGATGGTCAAGCAGCTCGCGTTCCACAAGATGTTCGGGCGGCCGGGCGTATGCTACGAGAGCGCGCAGACGCGGAAGTACCAGCTCGGGCGCACGGAGGTCATTCGGAGCGCGAGCAAGGAGAGTAAGGCGTGGGCGGAGGCGATGCTCGACGCTAGCCAATCGGTCAGCCGCAGTGATTTGTTAACTGTGTGCCGCGTAATGCACTGACGCAGTGCCTTTAGGACGAGCACCGTGCAGCACTCTTCCGCAAGGCAGTCTCCCGGCACTTGCAGTACGCTGCATGGGCTGCGGACGGTCAAGGCGTTGATCGCCATTTGTTCGGCCTCAAGAAGTGCCTGAAGGAGGGCGAGCCGGTGCCGGAGATCTACACTGACGAGGCGTTCTCGAAGACGAACCATTGGGAGTTATCCACCTCGCAGCTCTCGTCGCCCTACCTCGATGGCTGGGGCTACGGTGAAGGTGATCACTTGTCCTTTCCTCCTTGCGTCATATGAATGCTGATGGTGACCATCTCACAGTCGTCCCCGACGGCTACGGCCTCTCGTACTCGATCGGCGACCACTATATCCGCTGGACGATCACGAGCCTGAAGCTGCGCACCGCCGAGCTCAAACACTTCCTCGCGGAGGCCGCGACCGAGACGCGCGCAATGATGGAGCGCGCGGCCGCGGAGGCCAAGAAGAAGGAAGCGGAGAAGGCGAAGCTCTAGATGATAGTAGATCTAAGGCCTGAGGCCGAATTTCTTGTATTAGACAGTGGGCAGGTCGGCTCATTGTTGTATCGGGGCTATCTTGTCATACACTAGTCATACGCATATACTTTTTTGAAGCTGCAGTCTCTCTTGCCGTTCAGAAAACATCAATGGCCTAGCAAAGTGGATTGAGGCCCACCTGCTAAGGACGATATATTCTTGCCCCAAGCGTGTTTAACGCCCACAATGATCATGAGCGCTTCTTCGACGACTTCTTGCCCAGTACCGTCATCTCACGATAAACCGGCTCTCCGTGAACTCCTCGGAGGTCTGAATTACTTTCCGGACCGCCGACACATATGTTTCAGAAACCAAGTGCAGAAATTATGGTCTCAGTCTGGATGCTGACTGGCTGGTCGAGTCCCGCATTTGATGCGGCATCCGGTGCTTTAAGTCCTTAGTGAGTGCCAATCACGTATCCCGAGAGCTTCTCTATTCACCAGTGACTTTGTTTAGGCCGCCTGAGAACGCACACACAACAAATTCCGTATGTACGTCCTTCTAGCCTCGAGGAAACGCCTGCTGACCGCCTTTGGCTAGTGCAGGCCCGGTCTTTGCTTAAGACAACCATGTGCTTCTGAATGTCTCCGAGCCTTTCAGTCAGCATTATGGACGCTCGCATGAGAAGTTATCAATGGTCTGCATCGATGCGGCGAGATACCCTGAGCGCACCATCATGTACACCTCCATCGCTCTCAACCCGATCTCCAGCCTCGTCGCCATCCTTGCTGTTGCGTACCTCGTCCTCTCCTATGTGCGGTCGGTCATTAGCTGGAGAACCCGCCAGAGGGGAAGACCGCTCCCTCCAGGCCCAGCACCTCTTCCCATCATTGGAAATTTGCTAGCCATACCAGAAACGAAGAAGTGGCTTGGGTTTCAAGATTTGTTTTCCAAGTATGGTGCGAACTTCAACCCGTCGCATCACCTACTAGCCCTTTCTCACGCTCGACACAGGGAATATTGTATACTTGAATGTTCTCGGAAATCACGTCGTCGCAATCGGTGATGCCGATTTGGCCCGGGAGCTGCTGGAGAAACGCTCCGCAAATACGTGCGACCGGCCGTCGAGTGTGGTGATCCCTCTGTAAGCCATAATCATAGTATGTAGTTGGCCTTGATTTCTGACTTGGTTCGCGGTGCGTACTAGCATCGGGAACGACGTGTCGTTCAGTGTCATGCCCTACGGGCAGTGGTGGAGGGACCACAGGCGCGCTTTCTGGCAGGTCTTCCACCCCGGCGCTATGCGGAGCTACCGAGACACTGAACGGGCCTTTGCGCACGACTTTCTGCGAAACCTCCTCGCCTCTCCTGGAAACATCGAAAAACACAGCCGCTAGTGAGTTCGCACGCCGCTATAGGCATATGTAACTGGAGTTGATTGCTATTTGGTTCGTACAGCATGTTCGCGGGGACTATGTTGAAGATCTTATATGGTCTCGATGTCCAAAAGGAAGAGGGCGAGCTCATCAACACGCTCCATGAAACGGTCAGCTGCACCACCTCTGTTATGATCGAGAAACACGCGGTCGATGTCTTCCCCGCGCTGCGACATCTACCTGCTTGGGTCCCAGGCGCAGGCTTCCAGCGTGTGTTTGCCGAATGCAAAGCCGCGGTAGCATACGCCAAAGAAATGCCGTTCGCAAGAATGAAGGCGTTCTTGGTAAGCGAGCGATACTCTCGCAGATCTGACAATTTGCTAACAGGCCTTCTTAGAGCGGCGGCGAACTTGGAGGGACCTCATCTGCGTTGTCTGTCTTATTGTCCAGAATAGATGACACGGTCGACTCTAGAGAGCATGCGTACGCAGAAGATATCGTGAAGAACGTCGGTCTGGTCGCATTTGAGGGTACGTCACTGGTGTGCGCTGTAGTCGTAGCTGTACTCATCGCGCGCCGTATAGCTGGAGCCGATACGGTTAGTACACGCCCGTTCGGCCCATTTACATCTCACTAATCATGTTACAGTCGTTTTCGATCTCACAAGCGATATTTGTCGTTATCTCTCTCCATCCAGAGGTTTTGAAGAAGGCTCAAGTTGAACTTGACACGGTGGTCGGTCCCCACCGCTTGCCTGACTTCGAGGATCGGGACGCGCTCGTCTACATCAACGCCATAATCAAAGAGGCTCTGCGGTGGCACGTTGTGACACCACTGTCCGTACCCCATTGCACACTCGAGGACGATGTGTTCAACGGATACTTCATACCCGCCGGCACTACCGTCCTGGCCAACGTCTGGTACGACATCTGCCCCGGTAGCATGTACTGTCTTATACACATACTGACGGCTAGTGTCTAGGGCGATGCTGCACGATCCGGCGGTATACGAGGACCCGGAAGAGTTTCGGCCGGAGCGCTTCATACGGGATGGCGTATTAGACCCCACTGTCCGCGATCCGTATCTCTTCGCCTTCGGATACGGGAGAAGGTAAGTCCGCAAGGTGATGCAAATGTCGTTTTTGGTGTGTTACTAAGTATATGCTGCTGCGCAGGATATGCCCGGGGCGGCACTTCGCGGACGAAGCTCTCTATATCACTATCGCATCTGTTTTACACGTCTTCGACATCGGGCCTCCTCTCGACGAGGGCGGTCAGCCGATACCTATCAAGTACGAGCAAACAGATGGGCTGATAACGTAAGTTATGGGCTCTCAGTCGTGCGCAGGGCTCCTCTAACGTATCGCTAATCGGTTTCTAGGCGCCCCCAGGATTGTCGGTGCTTAGTGCGGCCACGTTCGGAGCAAGCCCGCGCTCTCATCATGGGAGCATGAGACGACTGCATGTCTGCCCGCAGAGAGACTTCCGGACTTCTCGTAGAACACGCGTGCGCTCAAGAGCGCTGGTCTCTCTCAGCCAGTCAAGTAAGTCTTCTGCATGCTGCGATGTCTCTATGCGCTGTGATCCCTTCGATTGAGCTAACTATCCCAGGATTTTTTGAACGACGTACTTCGAGAATCACTGATGGACGAGTCGTAGCCACCTCGTTCTCCATAAGCCGCTTAAGCCGCATCAGGACGCGCAGATGTCAGTTAGGCTCCTGCCGTGTTGCCGTGCGTATACATATTTCCATACTCCACTGGACGTGTGAAGCGTTTGCCCCTGCCAGGGTCCAAACCTTCGCCCCAGACACAAGACCTACATATAATGTGCCATGCCTTCCCTGCGATCTGGTGCCCGGTTGTCTGAAGGCACGTACGGCATCTCCAGTTGAAGAAGAGCGCACTGGGTCTGCTGTTACGTGGGGTACCACGTTAACGCCACTATGCGAGGGCGAGCGAACTGAGCTGAGCACTGACGTCAGACAGACGCTTCGTAGCAGCGCGTGGAGGCCTTATAAGTTGACCTGACGGCCGTTCACCTTGCAAGACCCTTTCTCATCATCAATACGGCGTCCATCATGGATTCCCTCCACTCATTCGAGCACCCCCTCGGTTTCGCTGCTGCTCTGTTCTTCGCATACTTCGTGCTATCGCAGATACGCGAGCGCATGATATGGAAGCATCGGACGCGCGGTCATCCTCTACCCCCTGGTCCACGGCCACTCCCAGTGATCGGCAACCTGTTGGATATGCCGTCGCTCAAGCAGTGGGTTGGCCTCAGGGACCTCTGCTCAAAACACGGTGAGCACATGGCCTTACGCTTCAATATATCCGTCTGATATACGGTAGGCGACATGGTGTACTTGGATCTTCTAGGCAGGCCCATGCTCATCGTCGGCAGTGCACGAGCCGCCACAGAGATCTTGGAAAAGGGCTCCGCGAATACGTCTGACCGACCGCCGAGCCACTCGCTTACGCTGTGAGTGCTGATGCTGTCTCCCTGCACTCTATCTGAACGAGTACATCAGCACCAGCAACGACTTGGTGTTCACTGTCATGAGATACGGGCAATGGTGGAGGGACCATCGCCGTGCATTCTGGCAAGTTTTCCGCCCCGAAAAAGTTGGTGATTACCGCGATGTCGAGCGAGGGTTTGCACACGAGCTCCTCGCAAAGCTTCTGGAGTCCCCTCAGGACCTCGAGCAGCATCTCCGCTTGTGAGTTCACACACGGTTACTACCGGCACGAATCGACGAGATGACGTCAAACCTACAGCACGCTTTCGGCCACGAACATGAAAGTCCTGTACGGACTCGACGCCCACCAGGACGAGAACCGCGAGTTCATCGAGAGGGTGCAAGACGCTCTGCTCTGCACATCCGAACTCGCGACGCAGATGCACCCCGTCGACTACGTTCCCTTCCTGCGCCATGTACCGGGTTGGGTCCCGGGGGCGGGATTCCAATACACTCTGGCTAGATGCAAGGCTGCGGTGCTAGACGTGAGAGAGGTTCCTTTTACGAAGATGCGAGCAGCGTATGTAAGTTGGATAGCGGGTTCCGTTAGTCTCCCTTCGCACCTGATCTTCTTCTTGCAGGACAAGGGACAATCCCAGCCTTGCGCGTTGGCTACGCTGTTGGCGAGATCGCAAGTCACAGAGGGACCGGATATCGTCAACGATGCGTACCAGGAAGACGTGATCCAGAATGTCGGTCTAGCTGCGTTCGAAGGTAGATATCTCGACTTCCGCAATCATGCGTGACGTGCGCACACTGACTATGCGGTTTCCACCTGAAGCGGGTTCAGACACAGTGAATACAGCCATACGTCACATACCCTGCAATCTTCCTGACGATACACCATATCTAGATGCTCTCTTCCCTGATCGGTTTATTCTTCGCTATGTCTCAGTATCCCGACGTCCAGAAGAAGACCCACGCGGAGCTCGACCGCGTGATTGGCCCCGATTGTCTGCCAGACTTCGGAGACAGGGAGGAGCTCGTCTACATGAACGCCGTGATCAAGGAAGCGCTCCGCTGGCACGTCGTGGTTCCACTCAGCCTCCCCCACCGCACCGTCGAGGACGACGTTTACGGCGGCTATTTCGTCCCTGCCGGTACTATGGTGGTACCAAATACCTGGTACGTCGCAGTCATTGATCTCGACCGCATCTGCATGACTGCACGTTGCATCTAGGGCAATGCTTCATGATCCGAACGTCTACGAACGTCCGGAAGAGTTCAAGCCCGAACGATTCATCCGCGACGGGAAAATCGATACCACAGTATATGACCCATCCGCGTTCGCATTCGGTTACGGGCGACGGTATGTTACCCCAGTTATGCTTTCCGCGGCGACATCCACTGAGTACATCTGTGGTCCACTAGAGTATGCCCAGGACGATACTTTGCAGACGACTTGCTGTACATCACAGCGGCCTCCGTATTGCACGTCTTCCGCTTCGATCCTCCGCTCGACGAGCAGGGGCTACCCATTAAGATCGAGCTGCAGCAGTCGCACGGATTGCTATCGTAGGCTTCCCCACGTCCTACTAGGGGCGGCCGGATGCTGACCATACGCTTTTGTTGTCAGCTATCCCGAGGACCGTCGCTGTGTCCTCAAACCGCGCTCGGTGGACGCGTTGAAGCTGGTGTTGAACGTGTAGGACGTGGTCACAAAAATCAACTTCGAAAGGGTGTGACGAGCTCAAAAGCGATAGTATGGATAGAATTCTTGCGGCAGTTTCGCCTTGTTGTGGGCTGTAACAGTATGTAATAGAAGAGCTCTTTAGATATCATCCGGCCTCCCCTCGACGAAGGTAGATAGTCGACATAAATCAAGTGCGAACAAAAGGATAGGTTGATCACGTACTACTAACGCTATGGGCTTGTAGATGTACGCCGCATTCCTCATTTAACATGTCGCTCATCGATTTACAGGCACCCTCAAGATTTCGATGCGCTGTAGTTTAGGAAAGTTCGGAGCAAGCCCACGCTCTCATCTCGGGGGGATGAGATGGACATACGTCGGCCGCAGAGACTACTTACAGGGCTTCTCGTAGAACAGAACATGTGTGCGCTCAAGAGCGTTGGTGTCTCTCAACTAGTTATGTAAGTGCTTTGCTGCTGCGATGTCTCTGCGCTCTATGTTTTCTAAGATTCAGCCTATCACTCCAGGACTTTGTGAACGATGTACCCCGAGAATCGCTGATGGACTAAACCAAGTCCTCTCTGTACAAACCACTCGAAGGTTCCAGGATGCACGACGTCATTGGGATCATCACCGTGTAGCCGTACGTATCTCTTCTCTTCACACTCCACTAGACGTGTGAGGCGTTTACCCCCGCAAGGCTTCAAACCTTCGCCTTCTGGCAGGCACAAGACCTACAACGTGTGCCTACCCGCAGTCTAATGCCCGGTTATCTGAAGGCTCATACGGCATATGATCTCCCATGGAAGAGCTCACTATGCCCGCCCGGCTCCCGGCTCTGTGGGGCATCATGTCAATCCACTGATTGTTAACAGACGCTTCGCAGCAGCGCAGAGAGGCTTTATAGGATGGCCTGACGGCCACTTACCAGGCAAATTCCTTTCCCACCACCGATACGGCGGCTACCATGGAAGCCCTCCACCCATTCGAGAATCCTCTCGGTTTCGCCGCTGCTCTTTTCTTCGTGTACTTCGTGTTATTTCAGATACGCGAGCGCATGATATGGAAGCATCGGACGCGAGGTCTTTGTCTCCCTCCTGGTCCACGTCCGCTCCCCTTAATCGGCAACCTGTTGGATATGCCATCATTTAAACAATGGGTTGGCTTCAGGGATCTGTGCTCAAAACACGGTGAGTCCATGGCCCAACGTTGCAACTTACAGGAGCTGACAGTCACTGCGATAGGCGATATCGTGTACCTGGACCTTGTAGGAAGGCCCATGCTCATCGTCGGAAGTGCACAGGCGGCGACAGAGATCTTGGAAAAGGGCTCCGCTAACACCTCTGATCGACCGCCTAGCTACCTGCTTCCACTGTGAGTATTGTGTCACCGCCTCCAAACACGCATGCACAATACCTGAACGAGTGTGCCAGTATCGGCAACGACCTATGTAGCCTTCACTGTCATGAGATACGGGCAATGGTGGAGGGACCATCGCCGTGCGTTTTGGCAGGTCTTCCACCCGGGACAAGTTAACGAATATCACGACGCCGAGCGAGGGTTCGCTCACGAACTCCTGGCGAATCTGCTGGAGTCCCCTCAGGACTTTGAACAGCATCTCCGCTTGTGAGCGTACACGGTTACCGGTGCGAGCTGACGTTGAAACCAGTAATGTCAAAACGACAGCGCGCTTTCAGCCACGAACATGAAGGTCCTGTACAGCCTCGACGCGCACCAGCCCGAGAACCGCGAGCTCATCGCTCGGGTGCAAGATGCTCTCCACTGCACCGGCGACCTCGCGACCCGGACGCACCCCGTCGACTACGTCCCCGTCCTGCGCCACGTACCAGGCTGGATTCCTGGGGCGGGGTTCCAGTATGCCTTGGCTAGCTGCAAAGCGGCCGTCCTGCATCTGAAGGAGGTCCCGTTCGCCAAGATGCGGGCAGCATATGTACGCCGCATAGTACCGGGTTGCGTAGACGTCTCAAGTTCACGCCTGATCGTTCTTGCAGGATAAGGGTGCATCCCCACCTTGCGCAATGGCTGCGCTGTTGGCGAGAGCGCAAGTTGTGGAGGGGCCGGCCGTCGTCGTCGACGCATATTAGGAAGACGTCATCAAGAATGTCGGTCTAGCTGCGTTCGAAGGTAGATATCTCGACTACAACAAGGCATGCGCGACGTTCCGAGTATACTCACTACTATACTCTACTCGCCTCAAGCCGGGTCGGACACAGTGAGTAGCAGCGTCGTGTCTCATATACGCCGCACCGTCGTTAACCATCATGGATGCTCCATATCTAGATGCTCTCTTTTCTGCTCGGGCTGTTCCTTGCCATGTCTCAGTATCCCGAGATCCAAAAGAAGGCACATGCGGAGCTCAACCGCATCGTCGGCCCTGACCGTCTGCCCGACTTCGGAGACAGGGATGGGTTGGTTTATGTTAACGCTGTGATGAAGGAGGCGTTCCGCTGGCACGTTGTGCTTCCGCTCAGCCTCCCCCACCGCACCGTCGAGGACGACGTCTACGGCGGCTATTTCATTCCGGCCGGTACCACTGTAATACCGAATACCTGGTAAGCTGCCGTTGTGCGAATCGACCGTGTTGACAAAAAATTGAGCGCTGCATGGTCGTGCGTTGCATCTAGGGCAATGCTACAGGACCCGGACGTGTATGAACGTCCAGAACAATTCAAGCCCGAGCGGTTCATCCGCGATGGGCAACTCAACACGACAGTACCCGACCCGTCCGCATTCGCATTCGGCTATGGACGAAGGTGAGCTGTCCCACTGTGCTCGCCGCGTCGGTCATTGTCAAGCATGCACTGATCGCATCTACCAGAGTGTGCCCAGGTCGGTACTTCGCAAACGACCTGTTGTACATCACGGCGGCCTGCGCTTTGCACGTCTTCCGCTTCGAGCCCCCGCTCGACGAGCAGGGACGACCCATCAAGATCGAGCTGCAGGAGTCGCACGGCCTGATATCGTAGGTTTTCCCTGAGACAGCGCGCGGAGTGCATTTCGGATGCTGATCGACCTCGTTTCGTTAGCTATCCTGAAGACTGTCGATGTGTCATCAAACCGCGTTCGGCGGATGCATCGAAGCTGGTGCTGAACGTGCAGGACGTAGTCGCAGAAAGCACTGGAGGGAGGTGATGATTGAGTTCGATAACGTATGATAGCATGGTCGGTATTAATTATTGGTAGGTCCGCGGAGCAATCGCTGCGTTGTGCAATGGAAAAATGGTTTCCTCTGGCGAATCATAAGCCCACACTTTGCTGCACTGTCATCTTAACCCCTCAGGCTCTCGACTCTGTCGCAGCCTGCGCGTTACCACCTCGGAGCTACCAAGATGCCCTGTCCCCTGTGAGTCCGCACTGTCCTACCAAAATGTCCCGCTCATTGGCGGATGTCCGCGTACTGAACGCTTCCAATAGCTGCCAACACAGCGGATGTCCGCGATCCGGACGAGCATGCGCCGCCCTAGAAAGAAGGGCTTTGTTCATAATAACATATATTGAGACTGCCTACCCATCCTTTCTTAGCGCAGACTCCCGGCGGGTTCAGCAACAGAGTGAGTACTGCCACTCCGCACTGCGCCCAATGCCTTTCGGCGGCACAGTGGCAAGGTGCATGAGGCGGCGGGTATCAAGCCTTCCGTGGCAAACCTCACTAGTTGGCTGTCAGACGTGATAAGGATGCCGGCATACCAAGTGCCTGCGCTCCGACAATCGCGGCTGTTTTCTTAAGTGAAGCAAAGTCTTTCTTTTTCCCGCTCCCCTCGCATGCCTAGCATTTGTTCACAACCTCCTTTATGGCCTATACATAGCACTGGTCCTCTACACTCGCGAGCATGTCTACGCCATGTGATGTCCGCCGCGGCGAGCCAGACGCTGTCACTGTGGCATAAACCGCCCGGGCGATAGAGTGAAATTCATAGCAGGACCCTGGCTCCAGCAGTGTGGTCTCATACGTAAAATCTTATGCAGGTTCTTGTCATAGTCCGCGTACCTATTTGACCGGTGACCACGGTTCCTCTTCTCTGGCTGATCTTTCCCATATTTGCGCCGCCTAGCATGATTTTCGCCATCGCGCCGTGTCCGTTGAGAACGCCGTCTCCACCCAATCAGCTTGCTTGGATGTGTCGTGCGGAGAGGCTGCAACTTCAAGCGTTCACGTCCCTTGGTAATGCAGACGACGTGGATTCCAAAACCGAAAATGTGGATGGTGATGCATGTTCTAGCAATACAGGGACAGATGGTACAGTGAAGACAGGGGTGGCCGAGACAAGGCGACGCGTTTAGGATGAGATACAGTACAGTACTTTCGGTCGAAAGGGGGG